>JAMJFZ010000056.1:53747500-54022500 GCA_026225945.1 Cricetomys ansorgei | reverse complement strand
AAGTCATGGTCTCTATAGAAAGATTTGTGTAATGCCATATATATTTAGACCTGAATTTTGAAGTTATGTTGATTATTTTATAAAATAATTCATAGCACTAAGCTTAGGTCCATCTTTTCTCCAAGTTGATATAAAATGTTTTGTTTTGTTTTGTTTTCTAAAACTCAGAGAGGAAATCTTGGTAATGATTTACACACAGCCTAAACTTACGTAGGGTATATGCTGAAATTGTATATCATTCTCATTATTAAATTTTGAATTACACACAATCACAAAAACAGGAAAATGTATTCAGAATTAAAAAAGGGAGACTTACAGGTTGTTTCAATTAAACATTAGTAATAAAGATAAAAGTAGCCATAATCAACTAAAAGAGGTAGAATTAAACATGAAATGGTTAAAAAAATTAAAAAGATGAAAGAAAATGCATTGCAAGACAAAACAGTAAAGATTTCTGTTGCAATCATCGGGTTATTGTAGCTAGCTCCTGCATAGTTTTGCCATAAATATATAAACATATAAATTGCCATAACATATAAACACAACATGAACAAACAGCTAATTATAAGGATAATAATGGATGAAGAAGTCATAGAATTTATTTTTATTTGTTTTACTTCCTAATACTTCCTTATGACCCAGTATTCCATTCCTGGTTATATATCCAAAGGACTCTATATCCTGCTACAAAAATACTTGATCGATGTGTTCATTGCTGCTCTATTCACAATACCTAGGACATGGATTCAGCTTGGAGGTCCATCAACTAGTGACCATTATAACACAAATGTGATAGATACATATACAAAATACAAATTTGATTAGCTCTAAAGGAATAAAATAAAATTTTTAGTTAAAAGGATGGAACTGGAACAAATTAAACAAATTATACCGAATGAAGAAACTCAGACCCCAAGAGACAAACAGAATATATTTTCTCACATATATAGCTCCAAGTGATAGATTTAGAATATAATTTGGGGTACCTGCATAATCAGGAAAACTAGAAATCACCTCTGTGGAGGAGGGACAGTATAATGTGCATGATGTGAATATTGAGAGGGAATGTTGTTAGTGGAAAGGGTTAATAAAGGATGAGGTTGAAGGCTAGGACAGACAAAGGGTAGAGAGTTAACCAATAGTCATATAGGAACTTAATCTTTTCTAAGTCAATTAAAAGTGCATACATACAAAGACACATACACACACACACGAGTAACAGGCGAACCTGGGAAGAAGAGGAAAATTTGGTAATGAGGAGAGGATGAGAGTGGATTATGAGGGAAATTTGATCAAAGGAAAAAACATATATTATATATATATATGTTATCTATCTATCTATCTATCTATGTGCACACACACGCACACACACACACACATGATAGTAAAAGAATAAATAGGCTGTTAAAAACAGTTTTACATTTCAGATAGAAATAAAATTATTTGATTTTT
This sequence comes from Cricetomys ansorgei, assembly GCA_026225945.1. Taxonomy (NCBI): domain Eukaryota; kingdom Metazoa; phylum Chordata; class Mammalia; order Rodentia; family Nesomyidae; genus Cricetomys; species Cricetomys ansorgei. The sequence continues at coordinate 54,021,048 of JAMJFZ010000056.1, read as the reverse complement.
AGAATTCCCAATTTACCATAGATTGAAAGTTAGGAAAACCTCAAATTAAGACTCTGAAATATTATTTTTAATTAAAGTAGCATTATTCATATTCCCCACCATAAAAGTATGTTTAACAACACAGAATCATGCACATTTCATTTGCCAGTTTGCATGAAATTAATAGTCTATTACATAGAATAATAATAAAGGAGACAAAGGATAAAGGATAAAGGATAAAGATGTCAATAATTATCTTGGTATAAAAACTTAAATTTATTAAAACACGTATGAGACTCCATCAGATATACTTTCTATTTTCACTTCTTACTTGAGATGAATAAGGAGACTTGTACTTCATAAAAGGGTCATAATAACATATGAAAAATTATTTGAAAATATAAACACATTATTATTATTACTATTATTATTATTTTTCTCTTCCTTTTGTATTTTTGTTTTGTGTTTCTTTAAATTGAAAATAGATTCTTTTCACATATAATATATTCTGATTATAGTTTGCCCCTACTCTTCCCATATCCTCCAAACCTCCACTACACTCCAAATCCATTCCCTTTGTGTCTCTCATTAGAAAGTAACAGGCTTCAAAGAGATAACAAGCAAACATGATAAAATAAAATATAATAAGATAAAGTGAAAACTTTCATATCAAAGTTAAACACAGCAACCCAACAGAGGAAAAGAGTTCCAAGATCAGGCAATAGATTCAGAGACCCACACATTGTCACAGTCAGGAGTCCCATAAAAATAATAAGCTAATGGCTGTTATATATTTGCAGAGGACCAAGTAGGACCTGCACTTGCTGTTTTCAGTTTCTGTGAACTCATATGTGTGTTGCTTAGCTGATTCAGAGGGTGGATAAACACCATATTATTATAAAAATATAAAATACTTCTTACAGTTTTATTGCATAGGTATGTGTAACATTTTATAAAGTGGATGGTATATACATGGATAGTGTTATGAAGAAGAGTTTGGAAAATGTAGCCATTGAATCTCTGAAGAAAATGATCTCTGTGGTCTCAGCAACCCCCCTCTTTTGACAACAAGCTTCACCTGCTTCTTTTTTTGTAACTAAGCAATCTGTGAATTGATAACCTGAGAGAGACCCATGTTTTCAATGAGTCCTCAGATACTTGAACCTAGTTTCAGAGGCAGGTCACCACAATATCAGTTCATTCAAAAGAGACAAAATAGTCCTGAGTGCTTTATCAAGTATAATGGTTGTTATGACAGCCATGGCTGAAATGAAAATTACACCTTAGTGCATAAGTCGTTTTTAACTCAATGAAGGTTAAATCGTCTCCAGCTCTTAAGAGTGATCAGATATAGGCTCGGTGTTTAGAGGTCTTGGCTTCTTATTTTAAAATACGAAATGAAGGTTGAGATGAATTTGTAAAATTATCAAGGAGACTTTATTCAGAGCAAAGCAATAGAAAAGTCAGATTACAGTACAAGGGACCAGTAGATGCATGAGAGAAGATACTGGAGGCCCTACACTATAAATTGCCTGTGCTTTCTTTGATGCAGTTAAAGAGAAGGATGAGTTTGGTTGCCAAGAATATAGTGAGTGTGATTCATTGTTTTGACTGATAGATTAGATTATACTACCATTTTATACTATACAAATCCCTTCCCTTAATATGTCTTATATGCATGCTCAATTATGCACAGGCATTAAAAGAGTAATATAGGATTCTCTCTAAGATTCATTTAAGTACATGGTTTGCCTTATATGCATTATATAGATGCCTTATATAGATTCAGATTCTAGTTCATACTAGGTCATCCCTCCTATCTCTATACATGGATATATTGGGAATATGTTTGAATGAAAACAATCCATGTTGTTGGTCATTAAGGAGAAGATAAATTTATTCCATTGTTTAGGGAGAGGAATATGTGTAACCCTGATACACTGTACTGTCTGACACAGGTATTTCCAAGGGTACTATGTGCACTGTTTAGACTTTGAGTACTATGTGCAGGTTAATATGCTAGGCTTTCAAGTGCATAAGTCAAAGAAGAGTACCAGATTGCTAAACTCTACTAGAGGAGAACACTTTATTCTTGATTTGGCAGCATGACTGCACTGGAAAAGGATCACCTTCAAGGGCCTATGTGATAGACATTTGATCTCTGATCAGGCAGCATAGCTGGTTTAGCATAGAAAGAATGTTGTCAGACTAACCCTGTCCTCTGTGCTAATGCTAAATGAAAGGGAATTCTGTGGTTCCTCCCCAGCCACTAACATAGAAATATGAGGAACACCCCATGTCTCTCAGTCTGGCTTTGCTGACCTAGTGACATCAAGGTTGACTGGACTGACATTTTGGAAATGAATCATAGGATTCTCTTCATTAGTGCAAAATAAGACTTTGCATCTGAAGGCAACGTAGCACATGGCTTTAAGTAAGCCAGCTCAGAAGGCAATGGCAGCACACACCTTTAATCCAGCTCTCAGGATGTAAAAGGAAACAGTCAGTAGAAGTATAAGTGGAGTGTAGAAGTGGGAGGAGAAGCAAGATAGAAGCAGAGGCAGAAGCTGAGTGAAGAGAAAGAGAATCAGAAGGAGGAGATTGAAGAAGCAGGCGTATGGAGAAGAGACTTTGGGGAAGGCAGCTAGTGAGTGTTCAGTCTTGGAAGCTGAAGCCCTCTGGGTCCAGGCTTGCATCCTGAAGATTGTATCTCATTCTGCCATGAACCTCTACAAATAGAAACACTCTTACACTCCCCCTTATGTTATGTTACCTCACAGCAAAAATCATTTGTCACATTAAAAAGTAAGCCCCAAACATCTGTCAAACTATATTAGCAAAGTAATAAATAGTTTCTAAACAGTATTACCACAGTGTGAACATTGATCAAATGCTTATAAATACATGGCTCCTCTCAGAGTAAATTGAGTCAATTTTTTTTTAGTTTAATATAAGAAATAATTATTTTCCCTGTATCTACCCCGACTCATTTCAGTAGCCATGATATTAGGTTACTCCACTTTCAATTTATATTGGTCTCAACTCTATTTAATTTTGTATATCACAGGCCACCTCCATCATCTCTACACAAGATCCTAAATCCTGAATTTTATGCAGCCTGTAGAAACAAACAGAAGTTGATGCATATTACAATTATTAGATAATTAAGAACATCAAGCACATGCCCATTATACTGAGTTCTTCAAGCAACATACAGAAATGTACTGATTCTCGTGACAGAAAGCTGCCATGCTGGACTGTTTAAATTATTTGCAATTTCAAAAATTGTGTGAAAATGACTATCAGCAAGTTCATTTCTTACAATGTCTCCTCATCCATGTAACCATTCCAGCTGCTGACAGGTAATCTATCATTTTATCGCAAGATGCTGCTGCAGCAGAGCGAAAATTGCTAGGTGAAGCACTAGTATCGTGTGAAGAGAGAAAAAGAACAGTCAGTGGATATGCTTTGGCAGCAGTCGGACTGCAATGCCAGTTTATCCCCCTAGAGACATTGCCATTCAAGAAATACTTTCTAGTATTCTCCAAAACTCAAGATTCCTTGAAAACTTGCAATTTTAAAGATCATGGTTTGCTCAACCCAGTTGAGCAAATATCAGTAATTTTTTTCTACATATTCAAGACATTTGCTGAAGAAAGCATTACTCTTTATTGACAAATATACAACGCCACATGTCAGCTGCAACTGCATAAATGGTTGTAGCCCCTGTCTTCACTGCCATGTTGTGTTCTAAATTTGTTTAATGAACAATTCTTTTTCATTTGATAACTCTAATTTCCCACTGTGTGACCCCTACACTCAACGTGTGATCAGTTCCTTTGAAAGACAAGTAGATAGTATGTGATTACCTGCCTTGGAGGTTGTCATATGCCTCTGAGAATATTATTTAAAATGTATATGCCTAGGAGCATTGTGACTTTACTCAATAAAATTTTTTATATACAAACATCACAAGTAGTAAGGTAGATATTATTAGAACTGGAAGTAAAGAGAAGAATGAGAAGAGAGTAGGAATGTATCAACAATAATTGTGGATAGGGAACATATGATAATTAAAGACATAATTGCTAATTAAGTGAGTTGATATACACAAATCAACCTTTATTTATCTTTATACTTTGTACTGGGCCCCACAGTTTTTACATGAAGGACTGAGGTTTGAAGTGATGTGAATTTTTCTATTTGTTGCAAAAGTGTCAAAACTTAGTCCTTGCTCATGAGTACTTCAGTGGCAACCAATTTCCTTAAACTTCAAATGAACAATTTGGTGCTTTCATATTACAGCGTTTTATTTCTAAAGTTCAAGATCAATTATATTGGATGCATGACTTCAAAAGCAATTGGACTCGCCACTTCCAAAAGTGAAGATCACTCTGCACATTATATGATTCTGAAAACGAACACACTGAGAATTCTGGAATTTTTTTGAACTTCAGTATTTTATATTCTGTAATATTTTTACATTAAAAAGTATATGTTAAACCCAACAGTGGTAATAAAAAATTTTAATTCACATAAAATATTTACTCCAGAATTCATTTATACTGTAAAGGGGCCATATATTATCAGTAGTAAATATTCAAACTGTCTTCTCATTTATCAATGTGATATAAAATATTGATTATATCAGAGGGTCTCAATCTGAATTGTGACTCCTTTGGGGGGGTCAAACAACCCTTTTACAGGGGTTGCCTAAAACCATCTGCACATCAGATATTTACATTACAATTCATAACAGTAACAAAATTGCAGTTATAAAGTAGCAACAAAAATAATTTTATCATTGGGATCACAACAGCATGAGGATCTGTATTAAATGATCCCAGTATTAGGAATGCTGAGAACTACTGGATGACATAGTCCTGCCCATGATTAAACATATAAATATATATACATGATTGTGTTTGCATATGTGATATATGTTATGCATGTGTGTGTTATATGTACTATATATTATGCATATCACATATATGATGGGGATATATATGTGGTGTGTATGATATATATTGTATATAACATACATATGCATAATCAAACTAATCAAACATATTTTACACTCCTCAATAGTACTTCCTTATCAACATATCTAATTTATTCTTAAGTTATTTTAAGATGTTTCCTTCGCTTACATTTTTATGATAAATATATTCACCTTTCTCTATACAAATTTTTTATTTTATTACATGAAAAATTAAAAATTATTCTTATTATTTTTATCTTACTTATTATTTTTGTCTTACCCTGTGTTCCAAAGAAGAAGGATTATTCACAATTTATATTAGTACTTTTAAAATTCACTGTTGGTTCCAGAAGGTGCAGTATTTGTCTTTACAACACATAGGAGGTTGAAGCATGAAGTATCTTGATCACAGGAGTTTATGTAGCAAACCTAGGCAAGACAACATTCTACCTCAAAAGAAAAAAATGCAAAATTAAATAACAATTCTAAATACAAAAATGAAACTGTAAAAAATATAGGAATCAATAATAAGTTACTTATATTACTCGTCCAACTTCTCAATCCTCATACTGATTTATAAACATAGATTTATATGTTGGGACTGAATGTATTTTAAGTGTAATTGACATTTCATTGTATTCAGTGCATCGATAGAACTGGACACATGTCAATTGACATGGACACTCTTAACAGACTTCCTACATACCAATGATGAACATACCAAGAAAGAAAGCAGAAACAATCCCATTCATAATAGTCTCAAAAATAAATAGAATACTTAAGAATAGATCTAAACAAGAAGTAAACACTACAATGAAAACTTTAAAATACTGATGAAATTAAGGAGGTCACTATAAGAAAGAAAAATCTCTCAGGTTAACTGAAGTTTTAAAATTGAGAAAAAGTCATCCTAGCACAGTCAGTCTACTCCTACACTGTAATTCTGAACAAAATGCCAATTTCTTCACAGAAATAGAAAAAAGCTTAAAAATTGTACAATTTTATGGAAATACAATACAGCCTGGATAGCCAAAACAATCGTGAGTGAAAGAATAACACTGAATGAATGACTATGTCTGATTCCACATTACACTATGGAAGCCCAGACACAGCAGTCCACAGAATAGGGGCACTGATACAACCTGCAGAACTACGGACATCTAATTGTGTAAGCAACTGTCTAAAGTAGACATTGGAGAAAAGATAACCTCCTTACAACTGTGTTTTGAAAACTGCATTCTAAATGTTGCTCTGCACACACATACACACAAAAAAATCAACTCCAAATTGATCAGAGACATCACTATAAGACCTGAAGCTAAAATTGTTTGGGATAAAAGCAAAGTCAAAGGCATAGACACAAACCCTTATTTGGACTCTAATTGCTCAAGATATGAGGCCTGCACTTAACCAAGGGAACCTCAAAAATGTAAAATAATATTTTAATATATGCATATATATATGTATGTGTGTATTCACACACACATATATATATTTCATTTTTATTATTTTTATGATTTTTTTTTATCTTCTGTCCCATTCTCATCTAAGATACTTTGTTCTTTGAAAGATACAGTCTGTTTTTTTTTTTTTATTTTCATCTAGTGGCTGATATAATGATGTATGGAAAGTCTGTATGCAGAAACATTTCAATAAATACAAAATATGATTTTTATTGCACAATTCACAGAAGTAATTTACTTTAGTTTCAGTTCCATTCTTTCATCTATAGTAATTTTCACTACAATTTTGATATTAAAGAATAATAACTCCTGTCACTTAAGTGGTGATAAACAATATTTGAACACTCTTCTAAACAGTTAGTTTATGAGTTTATTCCCTGTAGTTGAACGTTGCTGCTGGGGTGGCTCATCAAGGGAGACAAGGAGACATTTTCATAGATGTAAACCCTGCCAGACCTCAGCAGAGGGAACCACTATCATGACAAGCACCATTCTGCCATATCAGATGCACCATTCTGAGCATCTGAGCTCAGGTGTTTTTACTGATTCAGAACTCCTCAGATGCAGATCATATGCAATCAAACATTCATCCACAGAAATTCAACATCTATAGACAATACAAAATGCCAAGATCTAGGCAGACTCTCACCCAACAGTTCACAGTATTTTAAACACAACTAAAAATAAACTTCCACAACAATTCCCATTGATTTTATATTATGTACATCATAAAGGAAATCAATAAAGAAATAGGTACAGAATACTGATTCCAAACCTGCTTCTATATGCTAAAACATAAATTAACATTTCACATTGCATTTGGTAATCAAAAATAAGAGAAAGTCATCATAAAGGGTGAGATAATCACTTGTATTTATATTTAAATAATTAGTTTCATGTATATTTGACATTTAAAATACCATGTTTCATGTAGCTTGAATTTCTATTTTAAACTATGAGTTATTTTTAGATATCTTTCCATTTAATTTATGTATTCTTGATTTCATCATTTAATTATTTAATCCTATTAATGTAAATGTCAAGAAATAGTTGTAGGACATAAAACTCATGTAGTGATCCCGAGTTAATGAGGAATTTCTTAAAACATAAAGAGGGCCCTCTAAATTTTCTACTAGCTCAAAGGATCATGCCAGAAATCTATAAAGCAAAGGAAAATGTTCAAATTTTCCAACTTGTCTACTTTCCAGAGCAATCTGCTTCACATTGTGCTGGGTCCAAGAATAACAGTCATTGATGTAGCAATGCTGCCAGGACTTGGCCATTCCCGGCCTCCACCCACGATGACTCTCTACTACACTTGAGGCATGTTTTCTGTACAGTGTTGCTTGATTCCTCTCTAGTAAACAGCAGAAGAATACAGAGGTTATTATAATGCCCATATTAACCACATGATGTTAGATTTAAGGGAATTGTAGGGGGAAAGCATGCTAAACTACTTTCCTAAAATGTAGAAAAGTATTTCAAAGATATCATACGTTTGTGGTGATTCGAATAAAAATATTTTGCATAGGCTCATGTTGTTTCAGTACTTGGTGCCCAGTAGGTGTTTAGGAAGGTTATAGAACACTATATTTCTGTAGTCATACTGACTGCTAAAGCATGTTTTATTTAAATATGAGATCATTAGAAGTAAGTCATTTGTGATCAGCATTAGATAAGTTAAGAAAGAATGGAGCATCAAAAGATAACATCACTGATAAACTAATTCAGGGACTGTTTTACTTTAATTAAGCAAGTAAATAGATACAGAGTTGCCAGGTAACAAGATCACAAAGTATTTCTTTCTTTGGGTAACCAGGCTTGCTTTTCATTTCTGACTGCGACTAGTCTCATTTCTTGAAGAAAGATAAAAACAAATTTTTATTGTAAATAATCTTGTATACCCATAGTGCATTTATATTATTGTGAGTTGCTTTAAGTAAAACATACTATTCTGTGTATACTGAGTGGGAGAATTATTATAAAATTAAGATAGAAAATTGTCATGGAAATACAAATGGGACCAAATATTTTATTAACAAACAGCACTCATTGCTTTGAATTAGAACAATAATTCAACTGATTTTTATTATATTTTATTAATTATAATTGGTTTTTCACTTCATTGAAGAAGTCTTAGTTTTGCTTTAATTTAACAGTACTTAATTTTAGTATTATTCTATAATAGTTAAAATTCTTACAATGAACTTATTGATTCACAGTGATGTAGAAGAATAGGCCTGTGTGAAAGCTAGGAAGGGTCTATATTACAGGGGTCTGTATGAAGGAATCACATTAAGAGACCTGTGTAGTCCAGATGGATTGTAGAAAGAATGTTAGGAATCCTGATACACACCTTTAATCCCAGTATTCAGAAGGCAGTGGTGGCCCATGTTTTTAGTCCCTAAGTAAAACAGAGTGTGGAAGCAGACAAAGGAAGCAGAACTCAGAAGGAGTCAGTGTCACATAGGAAGTAATTTCTGAGATGAGACAGAGTAAATGGCAGTTTAGTGACAAATCAGAGGAAGACTTAGCAGACTGAGTCAGAGTAAGAACACGCCCAACTCTTGTGGTAGAAAGGCAGGCTCTCAGCTCAGAGCAGGTGAGTTACAGCAGTGAGTTACAACAGGCAGAAACAGTCAGCATGGTCAGAAAGTCAGTTTGAACAAGTCAGCTTGGAGAAGAGTTTGAACCAGAAAAGTTAGTTGAATTCAGTACAACTCTGAGTTCAAAAGAAGCTAATCAGAGTGGTTCAGTCAACAGTAAGTCTCAGAGGTTGATTAGATTGTATGGATGTTTAAATGTTCTAAATTTTAAAGAGGCTCTAGGACCCCAGGCTAGAACAGGTGATTGAATTAGGACTTCCTGGTCCATCTTTTATGTATGGATTGGTGCCGGCCCTTATTCTGTCCTGCTATGACATGCCCTGATTATGCTGTAACCCATGGAGTACAGTTCTTTTCTGGGAAGAAGCGGGGAAGTTTGTGGGTGGTGATAGGGGTAGATCTGGGAAAGATGAGAGGGAATATGGGATGGAGGGAGAGGAGGAAGGAGGCTGGGATATATTCTATAAGTTGTATGAGAGAAGAAAATTTAAAATCATATACTAAAAAAGCCCTTTGAACCTGAACCAATTCCAACATAGTGACATTAATTACATCTTATTTCAGGTACATGTTTGTATTGAATTCTGATTTTGATAAAGAAAAGTATCTAATAAAGCATAAAAAGGTGTGATTTTTGTTTTTAAAGAATGAAAATTACTTCTTCAGCAGAGAAATAAATATCTCTGAGAGATAGAGTTCAGTGTATAATACTAATAACCCTAGATAATATTTCACTGTTAATCTGTGATATAGTGGATCTTCATGGAATAACACAATGGAGATAATCTTTTTTCTTGAAATATTTTTTTTCATTGAGGAGAATTCTTTTCAGAAACAATACTAAAGTAACCCTCTATTTCTCCTAGAGACCATGATACTTGGATAAAAATATACCCTAGATGGTATGTTGATATATTATGATGTTGGGGTTAAAATGAGGCAGATTGGAAGAAAGAGAGAATAGAGAGTTGACTACTGTTTACAGAAATAACCCCATTTTTGTAATTAAGGGTCATAAACAACAGCTCACCTGCCCTCTGTCACAAGCTTTTGTTTCTAAAAAAAAAAAAACAAACATCTTTCCTGTGGCTATTGTGGAGATGTAAGCTTCCAGTCCTTGGGCTTAGTCTTAATTTAAAAGCCTTCAGGGGAGTAAGAAGATGGAAACCCTAGGGGACATATAGGAAAGTCTAGGAGAACAATGTTATTTTGCTATTCAATTTTCAACAATTGAACCTGTTATCATTGATGTGCCCATCACCCACTAGCTACAATAGGTAGTATGTCAGTGCAAATTCTTATTCCTTTCTTCGACCTCATAAAAACACTTTCTTTTATTAAATTTTCCCAACACTGTGTGTCCCCTGCGGATACATCCTAGTATTGATTATAGAAGTAATTTGTCTGAGGTTTATAAGTCATCTCACTGGTTGTAACAGCGTTTTGTGGAATGCTCTAGTGATGCTGATACCAGAAAGGAAAAGGGAACAAGAGGTAGGAGCTCCATTCAGCTCTCCTTCTGCTCACATCCTTTAAAATGTATGTCTGCGAGTTTTGTAATAAAAGATAGAAAATTGTTTTCCATCAAATCACTAGTAAGCTGTTACTGCCATTCCCCATTCAATACATTTAGAAATAGAAAGCATTACAAGTTGTAGATTATTTCATTCTTTAAGACATTTTCTAAAATTATTTAACTACTCTTTTTTATTTATTTATCCATTTATCAAAAGTTTCTAATATCTAAATAGGTCCCACATATGAGAGCATCATCCATCTTTTATATTTATCTTATGAGGTTCTGCTTGCATAAAATTGTAGAAAATTTTGGTAAAGTTTAAAATGTCAGAGAAAATTGGTTTCTCTGAAAAGAAATTCATTCTTACCCTTCAAAATTACATTATGTGGTTATTACAATTATTATTTGCTTGAAACGATTGCAGTGTTATGAGCTATTTTCTGAACAGAAGTGAAGAGGAACAGCAGTGTAGAGTATCACACTGTCCATTCTGAGAGGACTCCTACAAAAATAAAGCTTTAAAAAGCAGAGAAACTCTGGAGCAGGGAAGTAGTAATTTGGAGTCATCAAAGCTAGTGCAGAGCCTAAGTGTCTAAGCACTGGTTTGGGCCCTCCGTGTTGACGTGGAAAGAGAAAACCAAAAGCTTGTTTCAGAGAAACAAATAAGATGGGAGAGAACTGTTTTGTCTTTGTAATTCAACAGTATTTTATTTCATCTATAGGGCTTCCAGGTCACACCAACCCTTATTCAATCAAACTCTGCAACCTTGTTTTATTTCTACCTAGGGAACATGGGGAATAACTTTATTCATGATCCTGACACCACTTCAGTCTCCTCTACCAGTCTCCCTCCACACATACTACTCTAGACACTAAAAGCCACAGAAAAGTACATATCTTCTAGCTATATCTCTGTCAATTCATAGCTTTCATCCATGGTATAATTGTAGATTTATAATTTAGGACTTTAGAAATTGAGATCCCATCCAATCTTGTCTATTCCCACTCAAGGGCCACTCAATGATTTTTAACCGATTGCCTGACATCTTGAATCCTCCCTTTGTTTCTCTCCAGGTATCAGACAATCACAAAGTACTAAGTACATTGAGTTTTCACAAAGATTAAGTTAGGTTAGTATTAAAACACTGTTTTCCATAAAACAGACAAAGTGTTTCCTCTCCCTATATAAGAGTGTATATCCTCCTGTCAAATCTCCTTAAGTATAAATTATAGAAAATTATAGTACATCTTAAATCTATAATACATAAGGTATTCAACATATTTACCATTTTATTGAGTATTGGAATGGTAGTTATCACTTTCTTGACCCTTTAATGGATCAATTACTATCACACAAGGGTTATTCAAACTAATGTGCAGTGACAGTAATTACATTAGGTTGTTAAATTCCAAAATTAGACCTGGTGTTTTAACCTTTACCTTTTGCCTAATATGCTCTTTTTAATTCTATCCCAAGGTTCTGAAGTTTACATAGAAAGGTAGACATTTTTTTAAATAGAACTTTCTTGCTTAAAACTCAAAGGAGAATAAGTCTAGAAAATTCGTAGATTGGAATAAATAAAATAAAGCTCTTTAAAATATTGGAATGTGCTCAATAGATCATTATAAGCATATAATGGTGTCATATAAATGTAGATATGAAAACAAAAGATATTGAAGCTCTATTAAACTTTTACTTACTGGATTTTTCTTTTTCTTACTGTTGTTGTTCAGTTATTCTTGTGATGTTAAGAAATCAAAGCAAAAGTCCCTATACATGCTGTTGAGCATTTCACCAGTGAATTGCATTGCCAGCTCCAAAGCTGTTTCTTTTTAGCATTATGCTATTATTATTATTATTATTATTATTATTATTATTATTATTATTTTTTTGCATTGTGAAGTACATGCCCTGACACTCCTGGAGATAAGGCAACTTGTAGGAGTTGGGGACTGAACTCAGCTTGAGAGTAAGCAATTTTACCTGCTGAGCTTACATACTGCAATATTTTCAATGACAAGATGATTTTCCATTGTGCTTTAATAGAATTAAGACACCTCACAGTAAACTGCCATGCTCTCCTATTAATATTTCTTAGTGAGAGTTTCCATGAATTAATTGTAGGATCCTACAACAAATTTACTTTATTTAGGAAAAAAAACCCAACTTTTTGTTTACAGCTTTTGTGTCCTAGTGACTTGAAGCCTGGATAACCTTAGAAGTATGTATTGTTGTAACTATAGGTTTGGAGCAAAAGGCAGTTTATTCTTTTGCTAGTTTAATCCTGATTCTACCCTGGAACTCAGAACTTTTTGGCCTCTGTTCAATCTACTCTTAATCCTTGAACTGGAAGGCTTCAGCCTCCATACAATCTAGAATGTTTAAGCCTTTGAAACTTACTGCTGACTAAGCCACTCTGACTAGTTCCTTCTAAACTCAGAGCTATATTGAATTTAACTGACTCCTTTGGTTCATCTTACTCGTTGTTCTGGCTCAAACTCTTCTCTAAGATGACTGGTTCAAATTGATCTTTTGAGCTGGTTTACTGTTTTCTGACCAGACTCTTCTGACTCTGGCAGATCCTGGCTGATTCTCTACCTCATACTGAACCACTGTGCTCAGCTTCAAACTGACTCAGTCTTCCCATCTGATACTGACTTCTGCAGAGCTGCCTCTGTGTTTTGTGTCTATCCCTAAGCTCTCACTGTTCCATACTGCCTCAAACTGCTCATCTCATGCTGCCTTCTGCTTCTCATACTGCCTGTGTTTGATTGATTTAACTGATCTGTTCTGATCTGAGAGTCTACCTTTCTATAAAGAGAATTGGGCATGTTCCCACTCTGACTCACTCTGTTAACTTTTTCTCTGATTTGTTCTGTTGCCTACCATTCACTCTGACTCATCTCAGACATCACTTCTGGTATAATGCTGAATCCTTCTGAGCTCTGTTTCCTGTGTCTGTTTCCCTACTCTGTTTTTCTTAGGGATTAAAGACATGGACTACCACTGGCCTCTGCAAGCTGGGATTAAAGGTGTGTAGCAGCATTCTTATCATTCTTTCTACATTCCATCTGGACCATCAGGCCTCTGAATGTGATTCCTTCATATAGACCCCTATAATATAGACCCTTCCTAGCTTTCACACAGTCCTATTCCTCTACATATAGTTAGTGATTTCCAATCTATAATTAAGATAAACCACTTAGAAATCTCCATTTGAATTGAAGTTTTATATTAGATATACTGAATTTGATTAACAATCATTATAAACAACAATAATTAGGAAAAATATGAATTGCTAGAAGAAACCCACTACTTGATTGACCAGAGAAGCCAAATCCTACTCAGGCTTCCTCCAAAGACAGAGGTGGCAAGCAGAACTAAGGCAGAGGTCAACTGAGTTCAGTTTGTGAGTTTTCTGTGAAGATTCAAATTCTAGAGGTTTGTATGACATTTGGGTAGTTTAGGGTGGGCATTTCCAACTCTCTGTCATTGGATGAAGGAAATACTCAGTTTTAGTTACTGTGAAGACTTACTATATAAACTAGGCAGCACAGAAGATTCATTTGACATTTCTCTATTTTTATTGGTTGTACTGTGATAGATTTTTAAATGTCAAGAATCCACCATGTTCATGTACAATTAATTGATTTTAAGAAGTGAATCTGCATCCAAGTTTATCCAGTTTCTTGGAAGATTTCGTTTTCTTGACATATGACAGAATGTCCTTCCTTTTTATGGTTATGGGTAAAATGATGGACTAGAATTGAATTGAAGCCTGCTCTTGTAAGCTGCACCTGTCGGTTTTGTCTATGCTGTGCATCGCCAATTCGTCTCCATCCGCAGCCGACGGAATCTCGGCTCAGTTTCCCACCATGGCCAGGGGTGGAAAACCCACACTGAAAGTGGCGGGAAGGCATGTGGAGACTGAGCGTGGGTTCTGTGGATCGGTCATGGGCTCTGACCACTGGGAATGAAAATGGATGAGACACAATAAAAAAAGAGTCCTGGGAGCCTTCTGATGGAAGTGATGCTCTCTTTAATGGCGGGTCTTCCCCTGTTTATATCTTTTTTCCCAGAGGGGGCAGGCTCCCTGTACTTTAGGATGGGGGGAATGTTATCTGCATGTGGGCAGACACCTGGCCTCATGGTCTTTGTAGAGACAAAGACAAAGAGGGAGGTTATCAGGAACAGGGCAGACAAGCACTTGCCAAGTTATTTTCCTTTTTTCTCCTGTGAAGCAGGCAATAATTAATATTTAGCTAGTATCTCTCCAAGGTCAAAAGAAGAAGAGCTATGGACGTCCTATTCGCTCACCTTATGGGGGTGGCGAGGCGCTTCCTAGCTGCTTCAACTGCTCTTCAGCACCAGAGATCCCTCATGCACCCTGTTGCTAGAAGTGTTTAGAAAATACCTATACTTGCTTGAAATGGGCATGTAATCATGACTCCTTTGTATATCAAGCTAGCAGGAAGGAACTCTTCTTCCTGTCTCTTTCAACAGTCTTATGGAAATGATTGAGGCTACTGTGGTCACGACTTGTGCCTCCTTCATTATTTATTATTTACCAATGCAATGTCCTAATCTGTAAATTGTGCTTGTATTTATTTAATAATGTCTTCTGAAATAGGAAGTTGTTATGTAAAGTCATTGCAATTTGTCATTTTTCTTTCTTTTCCAAAGTTCATGTATTGGGTAGTTTGCATAGACAATTTTGGCCCATCCAAGGTGATGAGGTTTTATTCTTTGAGTTTTCATGTTTAAATCTTGCATGTAAATATTTAGACAATTCTTTTTCAATTTTGCTGTTATGGGTAAATTTCAGGCCATTGCTTTGCACAGTCCTTTCGATTTTACCCATCCTAATTATAATCCTGTTTTCCTGTTTAGTTGTGTGTGTGTGTGGGAGGGGGTGTGTGAGAGTGAGTATATGTGTAAAACATATCCCGTGTGTTTCATTGTATTTCCTCTGTTCCTTTATAGATCTCTCTTTAGCTATGTTTTCAGTTGTTAGTTGCTGAGTTAAAAATAGATCAGTAGATCAGATCATACCCTCTTTCTTTGAGGAATACTGACCTCATTCTGACACAACGTAGAGACTGTGCTCATGAGTTTGCTTTCCCTCCATTGTGTTTCATTGCTGTAAAATTACATGCCTATATATGAAGGCCACACACTAAAGTATTAAATTTACTCTTCTACATAATGCTTTAAAGTTAAAGAAAGAAGTGTGAAAACATGCACAGATTCTTATTCTAATGTTTGATTCTGAGTCACCATATCTACAGATGAGTTCAGTGATGATCCTGTGTCCCATACTTTTAACTTGACAAACTCCTTCAGTGTTCCTTATTAGATGCATTTGCCTGACATTTCTTTAGGTAGATTTTTTTAGATAAGTAATTCTTGGATTACTAGGTAACACATTATTTTTCATGCTTGTGTGTCTCTATGTGTGTGATGTGCCTACTATTTGTGTGTGTATGTGTATATAAAGTGTGCACATATGTAGAGGTCAGGGGTAAATGGCAAATGCCTTTTTTACTGCTCCCCACCTTATCTTATCTGAGTTTGGGTCTGCTACTGAACCAAGAACTCAACTGGGCAATTGAATGAATTCTGTCTCTGCTTCTCATATTAGGTTTAAAAATGGGTGCTGGGGAGTATGGAGTGGATATGATTATAAACTTTTTATGCATACAAAAACTCACCAGCAAATACTGTGGCAACTTTAGTACTAATTTTCTTAATTTTGTATTTACCAGCTTTTAGTTCATCTGTAAATATATACTCAATTCTTGCATTAAAATGTTTGTGTAGAAATTTTTTAATTTTTATTTAAAAATTTAAGTGCTTTTCACTTAAATTTCATACTTAAGATACTTTTAAAAATTCACTTAAAAACACTTAAATGTTTTTCTTAGTTTCATTTATAGAAAATCGTGCTGTTACCACTAACAGAAATTTATAAGAACTTGGCAGTAACTGACAGCTACTTTTCTTTTTCTATTTTCTTAGTAGTGTTGATTATTCTTTCTTGCCTTAGAATGCCAGCTTTACATATTTGGTGATGCTTTTAAATGCATTTGATTTGCTTTTATTTTATTTGATGTTAATAGAATGCCTTTGATATGTTGTTAATAAACAGAATTCAAATTGAAAATATGTTTTTCTGGGAAAGGTTATCCTATCCTACTCTGCTTAATGAGTGATTTTTTTTATGGGTAAGTGATATATTTCCCCCATTTTTTTATACAGTGATTAAAAACGTGCAATTATTTGCATCCCATTTTAATTTAATGTACTAAATTATGTTTTAAAATTATTCTTGTACTTAATGCTTTATTGCATTTCAATAATGCTGTATGACATTTTATACTATGTTAGACATACTGTTTTATAGAATTTTTTCAGGGATTGTATCCATGGAGAACGTAATTGAGATATTTATTTTTTTCTAGTATATTAAACTATATTAAGTTCTTATTGACCTAAAATATTAATTGATCTTCTAATATTTTGAGGGTATATATGTTACTCATTACATGATGTGATTAATTGCTACTTTGTTGACATTATTTTTAAATAAATTTTATTGATTTTTTTTGAAGAGCATGCTATAAGGTATATATTTTTACCAATGGATTGGATAGCAATTGGTCTAGTCAATTCTAATTTACCTTGTTGATACTTGATACAGCATTTATTATAGATAGCATGTTCTTACTAATATTATATGATTGCCTAAACCATTAAAAAATACTTATAGTAGTTTGACTCTGTGGCTTTTTTCTACTTAGAATGGAGTTCTTTAGGATTGGCTTTACCTCCATCTTTTGGACTCTCCTGCAATTTGTCCATCTTACTGCTGTATGAAGAAAGAAAATTTTGGCAATTTTGAATCTCTTTGCTGTTTCTTTTTTCTCACTTCAGCAAAATGTAACAGAGTACATGGAAAGCCAACTTTTCAGGAGTATGCATAATCTTTGATTTCATACTTCTCTTTCTATTGTGATGATATACTGATATATGCTTGGATATTTTGTTGATTTGTAGAATGTTCTAAATGTGTATTAACTTGGATGCTTGCTTTAATTTCCCTCTCACGTTGAACAACAGCCCTTTTTGTATCTTCCAAGTGTTCATTTATCCTCATAACTTTTGATATTTTGTGAGGGCACAAATACATCTCTTTCCAGAGACCATTTATCTCTTCTAGATACTTCAGGAAAATATAAAATATTTATTTGGTTTATATCGGTCATTGACCTAGTAAACTACTCAAAAATTACAACCTCAAAGAATTCTTTGTGAAGACTGATAAATCTTTAAAATTAGTAAATATTTTATATTATTAATAGAGTTTTGAGAGTCTACCTTGAATCATATCTGATATTGATATGTGTTATTGGTGTCTGGCAATAACTGTGGGAAGAGTTTTTATTTAAATCTACATTCATCAATGTGAAACTTTTTAATCTTCTTATTGCTCTGAACTATAAATTCTAGGTATCCATTCCCCACTTATGCATGCCGGAACTCTCCACTCCTTTCTCCTCTATAGACATCAAAATGCACAGTTTTGGTTACTGAACTCAGGAAATGTCCTCAAGGCACTAGGATGCCAGAACACATTTAGCAGGTATTTTCAGAAACTTTTTCAGTTTCTATTTCTGAGGATTTCCCTCAATGGTTTGCAAGGTCAGCACTGTTACTGGAAATAGAAGGCACGATATAGCTTTCAACACAAAATAGAAAGTTTTTTTTTTCTCCCTGCAGGATGCAAGCATTGATATTTCCAAAATCTTGGAAATCCCACTCTCAGAAACTAAGTACTCTCAGAAAGAAATATGCTGTGTGGCTGATACCATTTATATATGTGACCTGCAGCCTAGGCAGGACTATTGTTCCACAAATCTGAACATTAGTTTAAAGAATTTTAAATTGTTTTTATTTAAAAAGGCATCCCTTGGACCCACGACTAAGCTGAGTGTATCATGGGGATATAACAACTCCCCCTCCCTTTTCTGTGTATATGTGTGTGTCAAAGATAATGCCAAATGCTGTTCTTCAGGAACAAACCACTTTTTGTTTGAGATAGTGTCTTTTATTGACCTACAGTTTGATGAGTAGACTGTGCTGGCTAGTCAGAGACCTAATAATCAATCTACCTTTCTTAGTCTACTCAGGACTAAGATCTATACATACATACATACATACATACATACATACATATATACACCCTGTAATTTCAAACTAATTCTGAAAATTTTGCTGAGCAAGTCATCTTCCCAGTGATAATTCATTCATAATTCATAAGTGTTGAATTGTCAGCTATTTAGCAACTGAAGACAAAGTAAGGAAAACCTCAGGAATGTGTTTTGCAGACTTGATATGAAGTATAGTACCTCAGAAAATGTGACCAAATTCATCATGAATTGTAAGGTTTACTTATTTTTCTGGGAGTGCTTTTATATCCATGGCAAGTGGGACACAGAGCTCTGAGATAGAAGCAACTCATTTTCCTTATTAACTTATTAATTATTGGCCTGGATAGTTGATCAGTAAACCTCAGGGATCAGTTTATTTCTGCTTGTCCACAGCCTGGTACTGTTCTAGGCTTTATAAGTGGGTGCTGGAAATCTGCATTCAGATCCTCTTGCTTGAGTAGAAAGAACATTACTGAGTGAATTAACTCTCTTTCTTCATCATTTCTCTAGTCCCTTGATAAGATATAAAATACATATTGTGTGTGTGTGTACCCAACAGTTACTTTCCTAATTAAGATTATTCTCAAAATGTCTCACAGAAACCAGATAATTTTCTGAGTAACTATTACATGTTCTCTGTATCATTACTTCAGGAAACCAAGGTTTGCTTCCAATACTCATAGTTTTATAAAACATCCAAAGTTCTTACATTTTAAACTAAAACTTTATTTGTCCTTTGAAATGTTCATACATGCATATAAAATATCTTTATCATATTCATTCTCTCTTCTTCCAAATGCCACCATGATCTCCACAAAGTACATTACTTCCAACCCTTGTCCTCTGTTTTGTACATTTGTTCACAGTTGATTTACTCTTAACCCACTGACTCCAATTAGTGCTGCTCATAAGCTATGCAGTCATCCAGTGGAGCATAAGAATCTGACTAGTGAATGACCACTTTGCCAAAGAAAATTGACTTTCTCCCCCACTAGCTAATAAAGGTCAGTAGCTCCTCAGCTAGAAAGGAGGCCTCTATGTATCCCCTCTCCCACCAATGCTGGGAATTTTCAAGGGCTTGATCTTCTGTAGAAAACCACAGCTGTTGTGAGTTCATGTGTGCAATAGCTATGGCATGTCCAGATAGCAGCAGTCTGTAGCACTCTTTCCCATCCTTTGACTCTTACATTCCTTCTCTTACTCTTCCATTATAACCTCTGAACCTTGACGTGAGGGCTGATACAGGAGTTTCATATATGGCTGAGCATTCACAGCTGTTTGGTCTCAGTAGTTTGAACAATAATCCATCTCTGCATTAGCCACTGCCCACTGCAATACAAATTTCCTCCAATTAAGTGGAGAGGAGCACAAAAGTTATATGGATATAAACACAAATATTTAGAAGGCAGTTTGAAAATACGAGCATTTAGAAGACAACAGATTCTCACACTAAGACAAATGACCCCCCTATCCAGGTGTTTTGATATTTACAACACCGGGCATGAATTCTTACTTGTGACACATTCTTCAAATCCAGTCAAGAGTGGTTGCTTTCACCTATGTGTTCTTGTGCACTATCGCATCAACCAGCAACTCATATCTGGCAGTTCAGTAATGTAGGATACAGTGCCCCAGACGGGTACAACCATTGACGTCTTTATTTACTCAGCATCCAGCACAGCACCTTCCCACACAATGAAAACCAGCCATCAAGGAGGAAGATTCCTGGTCATTCAGGATTGATTTTTCTATGTCTTATAACCAAAATGTGTGATATCTTTAGCAATAGAGTCTTACCATCTAGTTTTGGGAGGCAATCAAGAGCAAGAACAATTTCATGACTGCTCTTGATTGGCTCTGGGGCTTCGCAGACCAGCAACTATTACAGAGACATCC
Organism: Cricetomys ansorgei; assembly: GCA_026225945.1. NCBI lineage: Eukaryota > Metazoa > Chordata > Mammalia > Rodentia > Nesomyidae > Cricetomys > Cricetomys ansorgei. The sequence continues at coordinate 54,000,393 of JAMJFZ010000056.1, read as the reverse complement.
TTTGCCTGGAATTGAGATTTCCACTGAATAATTCATGTCTTTTGGAAACAGTGTTGTTCACCCATGCAAAGTACCAATGTCTAAACTCTTGTTCCATCCCGGCTTAAACTTTAGCTCTAAGGGTTGTTCTCCATTCTTTCATATCTCTGAACGTTATATATTTTTTGAGTTGCTAGGTTATTATGTAGCCTTTTAACACACTTCATTTCAGCCAAACCTTTCCCCACCCCTTCTTTTTCCCATATTATAGTTATACTACCTGCTAAACAATTCTACACGCAGTATGCTTATCCCTACTTTCATTTTACCTATATTCTATTTCAATTTACAGAAATTTGAAAGACAAATTTGACTGAAAATTCATGTGACTACAGATAGAGAACTATGTTTATCTGAGTAAAAATTATTTCTGTTGATGGTGAGTCCAAGGTGTGTTTTTCAATGGTATATATGGAGTCATAGGAGGAAAATGAATACTCGAAACCAACTTAAGTTATTTTGGCTTGGAAAACATCTTACACTATGAATTAGCATAGAGATGATGTGGGTGTTATGTGTGCCATGATAGCAGGATGTGTGGAAGTGAGTCAGAAGCTTGCTGTACAGTAGGTACAGAATGCACATGCAAAGTCATAACTACCAATGTGGAGATCCTCAAATGAGCCCACAGGCATTCTGAAAGAGAAAATGTTTTGTTAAGCATCTGCCATAGCTGAAGGTTAGTCAGTGTTAGTGTTAGTCAGTGTTAGTTCAAATCTATAGTAACTGTCCTGGGTTTTAACACTTCTATATTATTTAGGCAAACTCCACAGAATGATTGGTTGGTAAGCAAAAAATATTCTCTGAAGAAATATCGAAGCTGTAAACTGTGACCTTCTTTTCCTGGTGCTGACAAAGTTAGAATTGGAGGAAATTATTGCATTCAAATAAAATCTGTAGACTTCACTCTTGAAATGCGATTGCTCTAGTGATCAGAAGTGACAGCAGGGATTTCTATCATCTAAGCGTGACTTCATAAATTGTAGGATTTGCCCTAGATTTTATCTGAGGGTCAGAACAGTAGATGTAGGAAACAGAAGGAAAGCATGCTTTTTAATTCATCTGATTGGGCTTATGTCATAAAGATTATTTCTGTAATTCCATAATGCAATGCACAACTAGACTTATAACAGGTACTTGATAAATTATTTTCAGATAGAATGTTACATTATATCCATAGAATTGATAATAAGTTCCATGTCAAACTATAAAACTATTTCAAAGTTAAGAAGTATTATTTAGTGCTCTACAGAATAAAATATCTATTAAAACCTCTAATTGATGAATTTTAGTAAAAGAGAAATACTAGTTATTTTCACAAACATTCTTGAAAACTATTATTCAAAACAGTTATTGAGGCTGTTTTTAGAGATAAATCTGCTGCTGAGTATTGTGAATACAATTTAAAATATTAGATCTCTACTTGACTAGAGTGTTGAGATAAGACGATACTTAGGAAAATGTTTTTAAAATATAGTTTCTGTTTTTCAATATGTACTATATTTGATGGGGATATGTAAACAGAAATAATCAATTTTTCTTATTCATTCGTACACTAAAGATTCCTTTTAGGTTTGTAACATCTGAGTTAAGTACGAAAAGATAATTAAAAATAAAGAAAATATCAATAAATCTTGAAAGTGGGTTGATTAGATGGCTCTGTATGTAAAGACTTTTGAAACCAAACCTCATGCCCTGAGTTTAGTCTCAGGGACTCACAAGGTAGAAGGAAACAGCTAAGATCCCTATGTTGTCTTCTGACCTTCGCTCACACCATATCATGTATAAACAAGTGCACACACACACATGCACAATAACAAATAATTTAATTTTTTTTTTAATTTTGGAAGAACATTTGATACAATGAATCCAATTAAAGAATATATTAGCTCTAATTAAAACCCATTAACTCTTGAAAGCATACATTATGGGAAGAATGAACAAGAAACAATCACATCCTCCCATGAAACATCTTTTTAAACAATGGAGGTACGAGCGTGTCTCTGGGCTCTATTTTGCTCTGTGTAAATTAAACAACGTTTTAGTCACGGTTTTAAAAGTGAACTTAGAGCTGCTAGGTAGCTCAGTGGAGAAGGACACCTGGCTCCAAGCTAGATGACTTGAGCTTGATTTCCAGAAGCCACAAAGTAGAAGGTGAGAATCAATTACCTTAAGTTAGTCTCTGACCCCCCACATGCATATGTGGAGGTGTTTATGTGTGCTCACATACACACATCCATAACCACCTACCCTCAGACACTAAATAAGTAAGGTATTTTAAAATGAAAAATGAATATAAATAATGAATCAGGAAGTGCTGGGCTTGAGAGGAAATGAGCAAGATACAGGTGATATGAAATAGGATACAGAAAAATGTGGAGGAGGCTCCCCTAAGGAGAAGGGAATGACAGAGGGCAATACAAGTAGAGAAAAAGTTTGGGGGAATATAGCACACACACATACACACACACACAATCTTAAAAGAATTTAAGCCACTTGGGCTGACCATGCTCCCTAAAAGAACCACAAACTAACCAAAACCCCAGTAGTAGGCATAAAATATCTTCTTTAGAATGCGTAGAGAAGTCCAAATGACTTCAAAACAACTTAGATTGCTGAATAGTACCCAGTTGCCTCTCAAGGGATGGAGATGTGCAGATATTGTTGAAGACACACTTCTGATGCAGGACTCGTATCAGTAAAACTGAAACTGACCTAAAAGTCTCTTTCCTACATTCCATGGTACCTGAAAATACTATGCAAGCTACAAAAGGAGTAAACCAGATGCAATATCTATAAATCACGATGATGACTAGCACTGCAAAATATGACCATAGATACAAGAAATGGGATGCATGTTGGTGGCAAACAACAGTCTAGTTGGACTTAAGCTCACTCAACAGGAAAGAAATCATGCCTGATACTGGAACCCTAGCCAGCTACCGGGTAGAGTGAGGTCATGGACCTTAGAATCTAATAATGCCATTTGCTAGTCCAGCAAGCATAGTTCCTTATTACATTCTAAGTCCTATCTTTATACTTAACAGATAAGTGCAGCAACCATCATCAAAGAAGCTTCTCTTTACAGTAAATTAAGACCACCACTCAAAACTACAACTGGAGATCAATGAATCATGCAGATCTTAGTCTCAACAGATATATCTATATCATAAATCCTGCAACTGTGTCTGTGGGAACATTGCAGAAAAGGGCACAAAAATATTATAAGAGCCAGAGTACCTAGAATTCTGCTTTGGAACAGTCTCTCCTAGAAATGGCTGCATAAACCAAATCAGAACAACAGCACTATCAATGGAAATGTTAACATGAAAGGGAAACATTTCCTTAGGGCTCTCACCCCTCGACAAAGAACTACAAGCAATTAATGACTGCTGAAAGAAAGAGAACTAGCCTTTCCCAGGGACAACTGAGCCTCCTTATTGGTTGTCCAATGCAGAATGATTAGCCTTGAATTATATACACAAATACAGCAAAATGAACTCAGTAGGTTGTATTTATATATTTTTCCACATGCACAAGAGTGCACACACACATATGCACACACAAACAACATACACACACACACACACACACACACACTTCAATAATAATCATCAGAGAAAAGGGATGCCAGCATTAAAGTAGGAAGGAATGTGGGAGCATGTAGAGGGAGAAATGGTCTGTGGCCTGACTATGCACATTGTCAGTATTTGAACTTAGGTCCTCTTTCTTTCATAGCAAATATTCTTATCCACCTAGCCATTCTTAAGACCAATTTTAAGTACTTAATCAAAGAAAAAATTAAAAAATAGCATAAAAAGAAAGAATTATAGCAAAAATTGCAAAAGTACAAGCCCTAGTGAGTCGATCTGGGTGCCAAAGGAACAGCCTCTGATTCCTTCTGCTATAGAGCCCCGAAGGAATACAACATTAGAGTGCAAACACATTTTAGATGCTTACCAAATAAAGGAGAAAGCCAAAGAATACGTTTAATTGAAACGAGAGTTGGCAGTCATATTCCTATTCTACTCACATGTTTCTCTCAGGTTAGGAGAGAAGTCTGTTGGAAGTTTGAAAACATGTCTCTTCCAAACACAACCAAAACCCAAATGAGATTGTCTCTCTTCATGCTTTTCTGCTGTACTCTTCACAGAGCTTACTCCTTGCTGGCTAATGCAAAAATTTCAAGAGTAAAATATTTGAACTAACATAGCTCCCTACAGTTGTGTGTGCGTTTATATATGAATATGTCTGAAATCTTTAAAAGTCAAAACATTATTCAAATATTAAAATAAAACATACATATTTGCATTTTGATTCAAATGAAAAGACCTGAAATATTTATTTGTCTAGTCATGGATATTTTCTTTAACGGATTGTAAGTCCATTAAAGTTACATAGAAGTTAATAAAACTATTATTGAATGCCACTTAGTTTGACTGCTAACAGTCATGTTAGCATGCTGTCGTTTACTTATCTCAATATCTATAAGAGGTAATTGTTTTCAATTTTCTAAATTCATTGATATTTTTAAGGGAAATTACTGTAAACATACTGAGAAAAATGATTCCATGGAAAATATATAGTTTGATAATTAAGTAAAATTTTACACCTTGCATTTTCAAGTTAGCATTTTGGTTGTAGCGTGAGTTGATACAGTGAGGGGAGTGTTGGATCAGTCAAATGTCTGGCAGGTGCTGATCAGAGTAACAATACCAAGATGTGACTCACCTGCGAGAAAAAACCTGACAGCTGTGATGAAGCACTACTTATGAGAGATCTTTGAGACGCTGTAGGAAGAAACTGATTTAGATCATTTTTGACTTTACCAGACAACAAGGTCTTCGTTGAATACAAAATGAACTTTTTGTCCTTTATGTTTAGGGAGGTGTCAGGTGAACAGGGGAACATAACTGTGTCTCCGTTTTTGATTTTTGGTGTTGGTGGTGAGAGTGACAAGTTTGGAGCATCAAATACACAGAGCATGTGCAATCATTTTAAAATCTCAGTATTGATCTTTTCGGCATTCTACATTGTCTTCAGTGTTGCTGAGTTTAATCTTTATATTGTCCCTATTTTTTCAAACTAAAGTGTGCTGGTGGTAAGATTAAGCCAGGGAAAACTGGAAAAGGTGACACACCCATTAGAAGGCAGAGGACTGACAGAGATGAATTAATGTACTTGTTTTGGTGGTCTGAGATGTGCCATGTAATTTAAGAAGGCATGTCTCCTCTTTCTCCATCCTCAACTGACCTTAGACAAGTGATTTTTCCTGGTTTGAAATACTGAGCATTAGGAGATCTGAAATAACGTTTCTTAAAAACAATCCGTTCAGCAATAAGTTGAAAGCAATGATTCTTGGGGTGCTAGACAAAAGACTAGTTAATAAAAGGAAAGTGTAGGAAGGAATTTAAATTAGCAAGCCGAGTATCAAAAATACTTGACACAGGCTGTCACAGAGAAATGTGAAGATTTTATTATCTTTTAAATAATGCATGTGTTCCAAATTTATGCTCTCCCCATGAAATATCATAAATAGAATAAAATTCAAATTATTAAGTGAATGTTATGATTAGAAATTTGGAATTAAATGAGGAATGAGATAAGATTTGTTTGGGATTGTATATGTAATTTGTAGCAATTATCTCAGGGGATATAGATATATTACCACCTTGCACAGAATGGGGACTCCCAAAGAACAATTTTAAAACTAAAATATTTTCCACATTTGTGTCTGCTCTTTAGGGAAAGATTAAATTTTTGCCACCTTCATATACATATAATTTTGTGTATATATACAATATATATACATACATATATATTTTCTGGTTACTATTACTACTCTAATCTCTCTAAGTTTCTCCATACCCCTCTCAACAACACCTTCCATTTAAGTGCAAGTTTCATCTTCATGTCTTTTTATCCTGTTTCGTGATCTACTGAATTTACCCAGGGTCATCTAGTGACCATGATTTTGAAGACAGCCAGTGGATACTTACAAGTAGACCTGTTGGCACCTATTTGAAATAATAATTCCCCGATACATAAGTAGCCAACAGTCAGCATGGATGGATAGTTATGGGTAGTGCCAATGAGCCCTTTCTGCATCTGTGACTGATGGCTGACAGGTGTAGTTTTGAGCAGACCTAGCGCAGGCAATTCATGATTGCAATGACACGCCGATGATAGCACCTTGCAGTCATTCTTCTGTTCACGTGATTCTTATATTATTGTTAGCAGTCAAACTAAGTGACATTCAATAATAGTTTTATGAACTTTTATGTAAATTTAATGGACTTATAATCCTTTAAAGAAAATATCCATGACTAGTCAAATAAATATTTCAGGTCTTTTCATTTGAATCAAAATGCAAATATGTATGTTTTATTTTAATATTTCAGTAATGTTTTGACTTTTAAAGATTTCAGACATATTCATATATAAATACACAGTGTTCCAATAGACCAGAAGGTGGCATCAAGTCCTTTGTAGGGATGGGTACTCAACTGCCCCTTATTTTCATTACTTTGAACAATCAAGGGTATAACTAAAAATTTTGAAAGAAACTTCCAAAGATTATTTAGAGGCTGAATGTGATTCAAATAATGCAACTTTAGACACCCTATTAGAACCCTCTAATCTTTCCCATGGCAATCAATATTATTTTTTTCTATATATGCAGTTTTAAGACCATGTACAGCATTTCCTTAATGTGTCTTAGAAGACTGGAATGAAATACTTGGCTGTTAGCCTCATAAAATTTGCTACTGTGGAATAAACTGCCAATGACTAAGGCAGGAAATCAAAGAGGGTTTGCAGTAGAGAGCTTCTCTTCTATTAATAACATGAGATCTTAACCTAGGATTCTAGCCTCAGATTAACTTACAGTGTCCACTAACACCTTGATAGTCTTCTTAAGACTGAACAAAAGAACAGCACACAGCATGCTAATACCTAGTTCACAGAAGCAGGGTAAATTATGTGCTGCTAAGTCTGTGGTAATTTGTTATTCATAAATAAAAAATGAATGTACAGAAGAAGGCAGAATAGAAGCACATATTAGACAAAGGCTTTCAGAGTATAAGGGGGATGATCTCTGATCTAAACCTCAAGAATGACTTTTAAGCAGACATAAATCTGAAAAGTGGTCCAAATACAACACAAGCAACTGTTTCCATTTGATACACTAGCATCAGCATAAAATCTAAGAACCTCCAGAGATGTATCTCTTACTCTTCTGGTTCCTCTAAGAGAAATTTTGAAACACTGAAACTAGTCCGGGCACTAAGTCAAAGCAGTAATCATATTTGGATATATCACTGAGTGGATCTGGAATCCAACTAGACAGCGTCCTGGCGTCTGTGTACTACATAGGTGCCTGGAAATTCTTCTTATGGCACTGACTTGAGCAGTGTCAAGAAGTCATTTTTTAAAAAGACCCACTCTGAACTGGGGTCTCGATAGCCCTTGAGACAAAGTTTCTTCTCTGCAGGTTCACTCTGAGAACCCAGAGCAAGTATTGTGGAACTAGACACTGAGGCTTGCCCTACTTGATTTTCCCACTTAAAGGATAGATAATGTGTCAGAATAGGGGAGTTTTCTACAGGATGAAAATCCAGTCTGAGGCTGACCAAAGAGAACTCTGCACCTATAACTACACCACGAATGGCACGAAAGAAGGCTCTGCCTCTTGACTCACGTCGGAAACTGCAGAGAAAGATCCTACTTCTGTCCACTCCAGGGACCACAGGACACACACGTCACTGTCTCCTCATACACTTCTGTTATTTAATATCTGATTTCAATATAGTTTATCCAGAGTGCCTCGCTCTTTTTTCTTTGCATTCATTTGGTTGGTTGTTTTGTATTTGCTTTTGTTTTGACTAGACTTTCCAATAGAACACACGCTGATCTGAAGAAGCTGTCAGTTTCTCTGCCTCAGCCTTCTGAGGTACTGGATTCTTTTCAGTCATCTGATTACTTTTCTTTTTTGGTGTAGATTTTGTTTTCCCTTTGTTGTTTAGGTTATGTTTGTTTATTGCTTCTTTATACTTTTAGCACTTTATTTTTATTTTACTATTTTTTTAACTTAAAAAAAAATACAGAATAATTACGTCATTTAACTCCTTCCTGTTCCTCCTCTCAACCTTTTCCAGACAACCACCATTGCTCTCTCTCAAATTCTACTTCAGATGAAGCCCATTTTTCTATTTCTTTTGACTCTATTATTAATTACACATCATAGTGCATATGACCTCTTTACATTTTTATACTTAGAAACCAGTATTTCAGCACAGACTGTGTATATTATATTTTCACTTTTCCTTTACCTTCTCCAAATTTCTGAAGTTAAAGGGTAATTATTTTTGAGTGCCTGGTGCAGGTTTTCATAGTGGGCTTATCCTTCTACTGTGTTTGCATCTGCTGTTAGCATTGTACTCACACTGATGCTGGAGTTCAAGAATGGTTGTATGAGCAGGTGGGCTACGAGTATAATATTTGTGCTACAACCAATCTACTAGAGAAGAAATGACCTCTGAACACAGTCACAATCTAGTTCACATTTAAACATTTCAGATACTCCAGCAGAAAGAGCACAGGATACTAAAAGTACATCTAATCAAGGACTTAATTCCAGAAGCACAAGTCTCAAGACAGAGACATAAGAATATGAGAAACAAAGGCAACAAAAATCACCAGGTCTATAGTAATAAATTCCAAACACAGTGTCTTAGGTAAAATACCAAGTAATCAAATGAATAATTACTAATATATTTAAGATAATCTAAGGACACAAATAAACTTCTAAATGAACACAAGGAAAATACAAATCACTGAATGAAATATTAATATAGACTATTAGAATAATAAAATTAATATAACAATAATATAATATAGTAGCATAGAATAAGGAAATTAATACATTATGTGACATGCAATTAACAGGTAAAAAATACTGTTAATTCAACTTGCAAATCTGGAAATGAAATTTCTGAAAAATAAAACCTCAATATAACCTTTAGCAAGAGAAGGGGCATACTTTGACAGTCTTCATTAAAATAAGGAGTCGTAAACCACAATAAAGAAAGCAGGGATAGCTAAGTTCAGATTTTATTGTTGACAGAAATCACCCATAGAGTTTCAGATAAGAAGAAATCTTTATCATGGCAAGATGTTTCAGAACCGTATGTCAAAGGAAAAATACATATCTGGAAATCAGGAAGAGACACAAGGAAATATTTTGCTATAGTCATCTTTCATTGTCAAATTGTCCAGATTTTTGGAATCATGGAAGGGACATGCTTCAAGATATATTTGTGAGAATGTTTCCAAAAGATTTACCTTAGTAGTTGGCAAACGTGGGCAGTGTCCTCCAACCGGGAAGAGTCTATACTCAACAAACAGGGAGCAGCATGAGCTGTATTCCATCCTTCATGTTTGCTGGCTGTAGATACAATGTGACCAACTGTCACCTATAATTCGTTGGAATAAAAAATTAATTAATCTAATCTTGATTCTACAATTTATGAAAGAGAACTTCAACGTATGTGAAAGTAAAGCAATATGTATATGGATGAAGTAACTTCATTTTAGCTCAAGATTGAACTTTAATAATGAGGAATGTATCTTCATGAATCAAAATGAATATTAAAATCCTAAAAGGAAATAAGTAATGCAAAATATTATAATCTAAATAAAAACAATAGACCCAAAATACTTTCATTTTCATGTCTGTGTAAAAAATTACTAGGTTGCTAATAGTTAAACTTCTTCATATTGTGTCAAATTTTAGACTGCTTCAAGTATTATGATAGAGTAAGCCTATTTGTACAGTTTTATTTATAGATAGCTATTAAATATTGTGCTTTTGAATATTTATCCCTAACTGATAAAAGGTAATTAATTTAGGTATGATACTGCAGAAAAAGGAAATGTGGAAATCTAAGGCTAATATTTTTTAGGGTGTAAACTAACAAAATATAATTTCCTTGTTTCGGTAATAATTATTACTGCTAGTTTCATTGCACTATTACAAAATGAAAGGATTTATATGATAATTACACACAGGCCCATGGGTCATGCTTGTGCTTTACTGAGTTACATTTGAATGATTGAGTAATAAAAAGCACATAGAGTAACATTACTGCCAGATCCTTTTAATATTGATACATCTGTTCCCTGTGGTTATAATGGATCCTCTTCTGACAATTTGGCCTCAGACATTGACCGTTAACTCCTAAATATTCCTACAAAGAATAAAAGAAAAAAACTTCTAAAATAAAATGAAACTATGAAATTTCAAACGAAGCTCCATTCTTGGAGATTTTTTTTTCTTTTGGAAATAGAGTTTTGCTTGTACATTCATATTTCATTTGCTGTCTACTTTCCTATCTCCTATAATATTTTATGATGACAAATCATGACTAAGCTTTATCACAAATGCTCCTTAGGCCATTTCCAAATTTAGGTGATGTCCTGATTATTGGCATGTCTGTAATATACATAATGGAAAATATGACTGGATAGTTGATTCCTTAAAGTAATAACTATGCACTGGGTGGGAATAGAAAATGCACTGTTAAAACAAGAAGAGAGAAACTCATCCATTGCACACACACACCCCAAAAACAGAATAAAAAAATAATTGTTTAGCAGAATTTAGAGCAAATTCATAGATTGTGTTATACAGTTAGAGTACATATATTATTGTATGCTCTAAGGCAGTTGTTCAAGGTTGTTGACAAAAAAGACTCACTGGTGTCACTCACTAGAACACTGGCAGTTATCCCTATGTTTCTTTTTTGAAGCAGTCTTGTTAGGCAACCAAGACTGGCCTTCAATTTCTGATTCTCTGTGTCGGCATCCTGAGTACTGAGATTTGTACATTAGTCCAGACTGCTATATTCTATCTGGGGTCTGGACAAAGTATTGGTATAAAATTGATGCTTATTAGACATCCTGTTGGAAATGAATAGAAGGCATGCAAATTGTCTAGCAAAAATTGTGAATAATCTCTTTTAATAACAGAATCATTTTTCTTTTTGAAACGAAGAACCAAAATAGACTTTATTTCAAATATTATATGCTCCTATTCTTGATAATTCCCTTAAAAATACTGAATAGGATATAAATAGAACTATTAATGAATTTGGTCCCAAAAGATGGATCATAAGTTAGAGGTGCTTGCATACGATACTGACAACCTGCGTGAATTCTCTGGAACCCACAGAATAGTAAAAGGGAATCAAGTCCTGAACATCTGTCTCTGACTTCCACATGCATGCTATGCTATGTGTGCACCAGCACAAGTTCATGCTCACACAAGCATACATGTACAGACAGACAAAACCGAACAAAAATATTTTAATTTTTATTTTAAAATAAAATATATTTAAAATAAAAAATATTTTAATTTAATATTTAATATTTTAAAGTCAGTTATTGAATTCATACACAGTTGTTTATAAATAAGAATGAATGTATTCAGAAAATTAATCAATGGATATAACTTATACTTTACAAATATATATATACATATACCTTACATATTGTCCCTAAATCCACATGATCACCATGTTTTTAAAGCAACTCAAGCTAGATAGCTCCTTTTGTAGAGACATATGACACCTAGTTGTCTGTGAATTACATTCTTGTAGCTTATAGGGGGCATCGGGGAGGCACTCCTAGCTACTGCCCGGGGCCTCTGGCACTGTCCACCCACTGCTGCCGGGAAGATGAGTTGATGCGGAATCAAGAGACCAGACACTGGGAGATGTGTAGACAAGAAAAAACTCTTTGTTCAGGAAAAAAGGCATACTTCATACCCCCTATGACCTCTCATCATCCCCCATCCCGCTCCCATTCATCTCTTGGGCATGATCTTGGTGAAATATCCTTGACTCTCTGACCCTCGTGATGTCATCTGTTCCTAGGTATCAGCTTTCACATCTGTGCGACCACCATCCCTGCTTTAAATCCTGGTGGCCGGTTCTTAAAGAGGCCTTGCTTCCTCCTACACATTCTAATTATTTGAAGTATATCATTTAATGCAATGCAGAAGTCATCCTCACTTTAAAAAAAAAACCCTAGAAAATAAGTCTGAACAATGAATGCTCAAGCCTTTTCTAAATAAACATAGACTAAGAAAGAAATGTCTTCTACAAAACTATACTTTAGAACAGTGGTACTCAATAATTTTGAACTATATGTAGTCACAGTAAAGAACAAAATAGTCTTTGTCATCAATCTCTTACTTCTTGTGGACCAAAAGTGTAACTGATGGTATAAACAGACACAACACACACACATACACAGAGGCAAAGGGGAGATTCCTAGGTATCGGAGAAGATTGAATTGAGAACTTGCTGCTGACACAATATTTGCATTTAAACTACTTGTGCGCTCTTAAGTAGCTATGCAGTGATATGTCACATAAACAGCAGGATATACTTTTGAGAAATTGTGTCAGTGGATTATTTCATCATTATTTAAATTCCCAGTGGCTCTCCAACAATGTAAGTGATCTAGCTTACCTTACACCTAGTCTGCGTAGCCTATTGCTGGCTGTTAGACTCCACACCACTTTATTATGTTTCCATACAACATAGGCATTTGGAATCCAACGATGAATATGCACCTAAACTTTAGAGGGGGCACAGAGAATACCAAAGGTTAAATGCATACACCAACATGGAGACCTTCCAATGAGCCGATCTTTCTAGTTGAGAAGTTGTTCTGGCTGAGTAAGAGTGGTAAGTGAAAGCATAAAGGCTGAAGATATTTCCAAGCATAATGGAGACTTAAAAATACTGTCCGCTTACACTGAATAACATTAGCAAAATGGCATTTTTTTCTTGAATAGTGCATTAATTCTAATTTCCCTTAACATTTTCATTATTAGCTCTATAATCATTAAAAATATTTTAATTTATGATAACCCAGCAAATGTATGAATTAGCTGCAGGAAAACATTTTTCTCTATAACTTTTTTATATTTCTAACTTATGTACTTACTTTCATAATATTTCCATTTATAAATGTATATTTAATACTGAGCTAATACAAGATGAGGATTTTTGTGGTTTGAGTTGAGAAGTTGCTCCCACACTCATTTGTTCAATCCTCTGTTTCCGGATGTTGTTACTGTCCGGGAAGATTGTAGAAATTTTAGGCAGTAGGAACTGGCTGGAATAAGGAAGTCACTGGTATGTCTCAGAAGAGTATAATTGTCCTCCCAGTACCCTCTTCTTTCTTTTCTCCCTATCCCTCCCTGCCTCCCCTAGCTCTTTCTCTCTCTCTCTCTCTCTCTCTCTCTCTCTTCTCTCTCTGTCTTTCTCTCTGTGTCTCTGTCTCTGTCTCTCTGTCTCTCTCTGTCTCTCTCTCTCTCTCTCTCTCTCTCTCTCTCTCTCTTTTCTCTCTCTACCACATGGTAGACAGCCTTTTCCTCTACACACTTCCCTTCCATGGCCTTACCATGGACATTGTGATGGTTACTGTTAAATAGAAACTGGACTAAGTTGAGAATCATCTATGGAACTGGCCTCGGGACATGCCTAGAAGAACTGTCTTGAATGTTTTGATGTCTTGATTATCTTGGTTTGAGAAGAACAACTATTACCGACAGCACTATTCCTTAGGCAGTGGTTCCTGGCCCATGTAAGAGTGGAGAAAGTGAAATGAGCACGTGCATACAGCTATCCACTGTCCTCTTTCTCTGCCTATGGAGTAATTATGACTAGCTATTTCAAGCTCTAACCACTGTGACCTTTCTGCCCCAATGGACTATAGCCAAGTACTGTGAGATAAATCAATCCTCTCCCCAACAAGTTGTTTTGTCAGGATATTTTATCATAGCAACAGAAAAGAAAGATAGGCTCAGAATGTATGGCATCAGGGCTATGAACTGAAATCTAAGAAACGGTGAGCTAAAGAATTTTTCACGCTAGTATTTTGGGCCACACCTATACACATTAGCAAATACATGGATCAGCAACAGTATTGCTTTCCTTCCCCATCTCTTTTCCATTGAACACTATTTTTTAGGACTGATAATATATATGGAGCTGTTTTCACTTATGGAAAAACAAATAGAGCAAAACCATTGTTCTGCCTATAGATGTGCCACTAAAAATACCTCGATAATGCATTGTTCATCAACAGTATCACAGCTTTGTAGCCAACAGAGTTTTGGAATGTTTCTGTTTCCTTTTATCTTATGAAGCCACTGATACATATTTGGTACATGGATGATTGAAATGTTGTATGGTAATGACTACATTTTAAATCATCCCTAGATTATCTTTAGCCATTACTGTAATATGAAAACTGTACACATATTTTCAGCCACTATCCAGGGAACAATGAACAGAAGAAAACAATCCATGAATGTTCAGTTTAAACAACATGCTTTTTCAAATACTTTTGACCCAGTTGTTTAGATTATAGATGTTGTGCTCAAAGGTGTGAAGTCCGACTGTACTGTCAGTTTTCATGCATTTCTGAGTAAAGCATAACACAGTTAAAATAATGAAGCACATGCAGAAACAGGGATTTAAAAGGGATCTTCCACGCAATCAGTGGCTTTCAGTTTCAGTCCTTGAACTGTCTCTTTACTGGTGATGTTAGTGCTCAGCACATTTTCCTCTATGAACTTTCATGTTCAGATAGTTTATAGACACAGAAAAATAGCAACTGCAGATAATTCATATCTACATATACAACAGCATCTGTTTATTATTTGTTAATTTGTTAATTCTACTAAGCAAAGGTAACTGAGAAACATTATATTGGAATGCTTATAGGAACCATGCAAAGTACAACTTGATGGAATAGCAGAGCAAATACCTCAAGCAGTTGTGAATCAGTCAAACAGTGGGTTGGAGATAAAGAGGAGTTTAAAAACCCATACAAATTAGAGAAATCTCAAGGAGCTGGTTTGTTGTACTTAAAAATTCTTTTTATGTCCATGACTAAAACAGTACACGCCCCATAAAACTTGATTGTCCAATTAACAGCTGTGATGAATGACTTTCAGAACTGCACTCTAGATTCCATTGAACACTAAGACTCTCCTCTTCCAGATGGTTTATGACAATATTCAATTCTTGGCCTTGTTTCCTCAGCCTATGCTTTTTGTATGCAAAGCTGTTTTCTTATGGGTCCTTATCTCTGACTGTTCCCTCGGGTTCCACTGTGTTTGTTCAGCAAGCTTTCTCCTACCCTATGCTTAGTCAGTGTCCTGAAAGTTTACTTCCCTAGCGGAGTTCTTATAGAAAGAATCTGAACTGACTGATTACAGTGTTAAACATTAACTGAAAGGTCACCAAGGAAAATAGAAAGGAAGACATATTGTACTTTCCAAAAATTTCTTTGAGGATGATCAGTGGCTAAATGAAAAACAACCAAAATTATTTCACATCTATAGAAATATTGATTTAATAAAGATTACAGTGTCATTCCATGTTTTGCAGACTTTAAAAATATTACTAATACAAAAGCTTGGAAGTACGTGAAAGAGAGGGACAAGTTGTAAATTTATTTAATTAAGACAACATATTTAAAAACTTGAGTGGCATACATTCCTCTGCTTATTTGAACAAATACATGGATATATATGTTGCATGGAAGAAGATAAACTTTTATCTCTGTACCTGATACAGATAGTTGAGTGAAACTCTATGAATATGTAATTATGTTTGAGAATTGTCATTATTTTCTTTGAGTTTTCAAAAATTAAAATATACAAGATGCATAATAAAAATATGATTGTGGAAGTATTTTGCTTACATACTTCTATAATTGAGATAACCAATGAGATACTTTTGTCAAATATGATGTCAGTGTACTGTATTAGTTTTAAATGAGATAAAGTATATTTTTGTAAAATATGAATTAAACCTAAGTTTTATTTAGTAATACTATACTAAACAAAATTCTTTGAATATTTTATGTCATTATTTTTCATACTTATGCTAGTATCCACCACCAAAAATATAACCAGTATATTAATATTAGCTGAATTTGGAAACAAGAAACTAAGAAAAACACAAGAACATTTCCTGATTCCTTTTTCTTTATAGTTAACTTACAAAATATATATTTTCTAATATACAGCAATATTATATTAAAGTAAAATTTAATATGCATTATTCTTGTATGTCATATAAATATATTCTTATATATAATATTTTTTTCTGAAATACAACACACATACATAACTATACATACAGTAATACCTATTTATAATTTCCACTACTCAATTTAATCATATGTACTTGGTGAGGATACATTCTCTTATAGACTTTCACAGGTAAAGATTTGCATATAAATTGTACCTTATTTTGGGAAATAGAAGCGAATCTTTCAAGAATTTTATTAAGCTGCACATGCTGCAAAAATCTATCATCTCAGCACTGAGAATATGGATGTAGGACCATGAGTTTCAGGTCAGCCTGTTCTGTACAATGAACTTAGAGTAGTAAATACACATAGTGAGCCTTTATCCAAAAATAAAAAGTAACTTGCGAGTTTATCACATTAATGATTGCATGGTTGGAATTATCATAATTTTCACAAAACCTGAATACTACTTTCAAAAATTATTATAATGGGAGTGTAATGCATGTGTGTGTCTGTGTGTACATATATATGTGTACTGAAATTTATGTGTGTTTATATACATATGTATATTGATTATGTATGTATATATATGTACACACATATACATATATACTGAAATTCTAACACAAATGACATAGATATTAATGCTGCTGTTTCCTAAATGAGAAGGATTCTGTGGTGGCTAGTTTTATGTCAACATGACACAATGTAAAGTCATTTGGGAAGAAAGATTCAGTTGAGAACATGCCTCCATAGGCAAGTCTGACACTCATTTTCTTAGTTAGCAATTAATGTGAGGATACCAGAATTTGTGGGTAGAGCCATTCCTGGTCTTGGGGTCCTAGGTGCTCTAAGAAAAGAAGGTGTACAAATTCATGGGGACCAAGACAGGAATCAGTACTCCTTTATAGCCTCTGCATCAGATCTTGACTCCAGGTTTCTGCCCTGATTAAGTTTCTACCCTTACTACCCTTAGAGATGAACTACGAAGTAGAACTATAGACTAAAACAAACCATTTCTTCCTTAGATTGCTCTTGGGCATAACATTTTATTAAAGCAATAGAAACCCTGAAAACAATAAATCCCACTGCATCAGTATCTCCACTTGCATATTCCTTCACAAATCAATTTATGAAAGTTTAAAAAATAATCCAAGGGAGATTTGAAAGATTTCTACTGTCAATCATTCTTCTACCAAATAAATATAGACAAAATCAGGAAATAAAGCTGAGGATTGGATGCATGTTATAAAAGAAATATATAATTTCCTAGATATAATTCAATATTCTTGCATTTACTAAGAAAAATTTGGGACTGGGATAATGGCAGAGTAAGAAAAGAGTTTGATGTACAAGTGTGAGGGCCTGAGTTCATGTCCAATGCACTCAGGTAAAGCCAACAAGGTGAACATTATACC
This sequence comes from Cricetomys ansorgei, assembly GCA_026225945.1. Lineage (NCBI taxonomy): Eukaryota > Metazoa > Chordata > Mammalia > Rodentia > Nesomyidae > Cricetomys > Cricetomys ansorgei. Next base: position 53,982,817 of record JAMJFZ010000056.1, on the reverse strand, counting down.
TGTGGCTCCATGTAATCATGTGTCACTCATGGTAGCATTATCTGGATACCAGTGAGCTTATGTATATCTGGCCCACAAGTCCTGCCACCTGCAGCAAACATGAGCTTTTTTTTGCTGGCTCAATACAATGCCTTCATATTTTATTACGCAGTGTCCCTCAGTTTTAACATCACCAACATCCTGGAGTTTCCTCTGCACCTTATACTTCACGGTCATAACCTCTCGTGCAGCTCACTCAGGATTTACATGCAGAGAATCAACCCTTTATAGATATTGTTTAATCTTAGTCACTTTCTGGAAAGTTAATGCAATTTTCCATGGTCACACAGCCCTTGTTTTTTTAAATGTCTGCAAAACCAGTATATAGATATATATACTGATATAGAGGAAGATATAGAGGATATATATCTATAAATAGATATCTATATCTAGGTAAATAAATAGATAGATAGATAGATAGATAGATAGATAGATAGATAGATAGATAGATAGCAGATATAGAGGAAGGTAACAAGTTCTGTTGCCAGGTAGAGACACAACCTGGCCCCATGGACTGTGACGTCAATGTCCAAGTGTCTGGGTCCACAGACTGTGACTTCAGTGTTTAAGTGCCTGGGCCCATGGACTGTGGCTTCAGGGTCTAAGAACCTGGGTCCATGAATTATGGCTTCAGTGTCTAAGTATCTGCACAACTAAACTGGAGAAACATTTCCATAGAAAGCAATTTTTTAACAAAGGATGCTTCTGGAGATGCTCATTGTTGAAACACTCTTTTTATGGACATACTTCTTTCAAGTGAATAAATTTTATACTATTTTTCAGTTTCACACCATGGAACCTTGGCGGCTTGTGTCTTGACATCAAGGCAACATTTGTATTGCCAATTGCTAAGTGTGACGCTTCTGTTTGATTGCACTGGTCACATTACCATTTCAGCTGCCTTGTGTCAATCCTCCTTGACTAAGGTTTAATTGGGTTTCAGTCCTTCCTTCATCAAACTGCACATTTTTCACAACCTCTTCCCCATTTTATGTAATGTCTGACTGTAAATCTGGGTAAAGGAAGGAAGCAGTTACCATGCTACAAACTAAATATATGCTGCCTTGAAATTTCCTGCACTGAACGTAATAGGCCATTGTGCTTGAATTCAGACTTGCTTACGTTTTCAGAACATGGGCTGAATGTGGGCAGATGCCTTGCTAAAACGTAAGCTAGTGGTCTTTTCCAATCCCAAATGAAGTCCTTATTTCCCTGAAAATCCCACAGCCACAGGCTATTCTTTCTGAACTTGTAAAATCTCTCTTTTATTCCACACTCCTATCTGCGTGGGTCAGCAGACTCTAACTCTCTTTTCCACATATATGAACTCTTCTGTGTTCCAGAATCCAGCTTCATTGGTCCATGGATCACGTGTGTAAGGTTATCACCACAAGCCATTTCTCAGTACCACATTTTTGTATTAATTACTTTTCTCGATACTATGACAGAATACCTGATAAATACAACTTAAGTTATGCAGGGTGTATTTGACTTACTTCTAAGGATATGCAGTCCATTCTAGGGCAGAAACCCACAGAAGCCACTCACTCTTGGCTAGTCAGAGATGGTTGCATGGCAACTGAACAGGAAGAAAAGAGCTTGGCAGGAAGTGAGGATGGACTATGAAGAATATGACCAATTTTCCTTTTCCCATGTGACCCATTTCTTCCAGTGACATACTACCCCTTCATGGATTCATACCCTCCCAAAATAGTGCCAACAACTAAGAAGGAAGTCTACAAATACATGAGCCTGGGAGAGGGTACGGGATATTTTGCTCAAACCATAATAAGATATAACCATATTTATCATAGCACTTTCTAAATATCAAACTGTGGTTTTATAACTTGAGTAAATGTCACAAGTTCTTAGTTGTATGAGACTCATCTGACAGAAAATCAAAGAACCTGCGTGATCTTTTTATATCAAATAATTCATTTTATAATCTGTCTTATAAAATGCCAGTATAACATATTATTAATTCTCAATGTTGTAGCCCACAATTTAAGCCATAAAATATTTTACTTATCTGATGCTTTCTACTTTTTGCCACTTTGTGAATGCTTGTGAAATATCATTAACAACACATATTCATTCATCTATTATTTTATTGGTGAGGGTTTTTTTTTTTTTTTAGTAAACATAATGATTCCAAGTAGTTTTACCCCTTCAGTATATATAAAAGTGTTTACACATTTCATTTTTTAAATTCTAAAATATTTTTATAATTGATTACTAACTTAAATAAAATATCTTCACCTAACTGTTGATATTATCATTTTAAATACCCTTTCGTAACACTGTTAAAAATGGTGTTTGAAATAGTGTCCATATACATTTTATTTTCTGTTGCTGTGATAAATACCATAACACCAAGGAGCAACTTGAGGAAGAAATATTTTATTCATCTTATACTTTATGTTCTAACATCAAGAGAAGCCTAGGCAGGCATTCAAGGCCTCAAAACTGTAGCAAAGATCATGAATACTTCATACTGGGTTACTTCCTCTGGCTTACTCAATTACCTTCCTTATACAACCTAGGACCCCCTGCTAAAGGGCATCACAGATAATAGTGTGCAAGGTCCTCTAAAACAGTTATCAGCCAAGAAACTTTCCCATCGACATGTACACAGGCCAGACTGATGGAGGCAGTTCTTCAAATGAATTCCCTGACCTCTGTCAAGTTGAGAAAGTTAGCCACAATTCCCTGTATAGCCACCGGGGTGTTCAAACCCCCATTCTTGTTGCTGACGCTAGTCTGTGACTTAGTCCCTACTTTCCTGAGCTCTTCACAGGAGTTATCCATGCATGGAGATATTATTTTTCATCGTCATTCCTGTCTCATGTACAAAGCCAGTTCTTACTGATGCCTGAAAACCTTCTGCTTCTCTGCAGAAAACCTTGAGAGTAGCCAGCTAATCACCTAGATCTGGAAGCCGCAGCTCTCATAAGGCTGCTTTAACAGGTTGTTACCAATAAGAGTCTGGACTATGCCCTCTTTTGCCAGGTGTTGGAGTTTTCTAACGCATTTGAGTTGCATCTACTGGAAATTATTCATCAAAGAAATTTAAGGAGAGGAAAGAGCAACTTATCTACAATTTGTTAAGATTATTAGCTTGATCTTTATCCATAGCAACTTCTGTAACTAAAGTCCTGTCTCAAAAATTTGCTCTTGTTTTAGGATCATTTACTTTCTTTTTTTTTCAGCTCTTAAAACATGGTAGTATTTCTTTATTCCTGCCCCTTTAAAAATTATTTTCTGATGTTATTTGCTCATATTAGAAAATAGGTCATATAACACTGTGAACACATTTCAAACTGAGAGTATTTTCTGAAGAGATTTGTAATCTAATTTACTTTCTAGGATTCCTTGTTTCAGACAGCTCTATGGTAGTTATGTTTGCAAAGAATCTAACTATCACTGATTTGGCAGAATATGAAATATGGATGAATAATAAAGAAATTAAGGGAAATAGATAAAAAAGAGAAAGAGAGCAATGAAGGGAAGAAATTATTACTCACTAATTTTCTGTGTTATCCTTTTATGCCTAAAAAGTAGCAGACATTGAATAATCATCCGTTAGCATCCACAGTGATTTGCTTCTAGGAGACTTGAATGCTCACATTCCCCCAAAACAAAAATATACAAGCTCTCTTGCTTCTTAAAGAAAATGGCATAATATTTACATTTAACCTATATGTTTTCCACATGTTCGTGTGAACTAAGTATGTATTATAGCTCTTTGCATCAAACCCATCAAACTCACCTCTTGTGCATTCTAGGCAAATGTAATACATTTATAGCCCTCTGAATATTTTAAATTAATTGGTTTAAGGTATAAAACATAAGAAAATGCTATGAAAGTATTTGTTATAATTATTCACTTAAGGAATAATGAAAATGAATAAAGGTAATGTGTATGCTTGATTAGTATTGATGGAAGTTTGCTGTTCTGTGGGTCAGCTTCAGGACCTTATGTTTGATGGGCCAGTATTCTACCCACTGATACAATCCTATGCTATTTCTAAATATTTGGTTCCATAGTACATTGAATTCCAGGATTGGATAACCTATGCATATAAAGGGACCGCTGTATGGTCAATGTGGCTTTAGCTCCATTCTCTACTATTTTAAGGAAATGAAATTATGAAAAAAGATCATGACTGACATTAGTATAGATAGTCATTTTTATAATTATTTTCAAGAATTGGACTAAGAAGTAAAGTTTAAAGCCTCATAGCACATTATTTATGATACCACCCTGCAGCTGGTTGCAATCCACAATCAACATGATTGGAAACAAGAGAAATGTAAGATTTCCCAGATTACCAATTGTATCCTACACCTTTAAACGTAATGGGGTTTTGCTGTTTAAAAAAATTCTCTTTCATTTCTTATAAATTTATTTTGAAATGTCTTACAGTTAATTTTCTAATTTTTTTTCCTCCCTGTGAAATGTTATTTCTGGTTAAATTCTAGGTGTCAGATTGAAATGCTGTGGTCCACCTAGTCATTTCTTGTTTCATTTATTTTGGATGGACTGTTGGTTGAAATGACAAGTGCTAGCCAGCTTCTCTAACTTTGATTGATAGGACGATTATGAAGATCATTGGGCCAGCACTTTAAAAATAACTCTATAAAATAACAAAGTAACTCTTGTTTCAGAGACTGTAGTATGCCTTCTAAAAATTTTTTTGTTGTAAAGAAGGTTGAACTCCAATTTTTACAGAGGTAGAGCCATATTTAGAATATTCACACTGTGTTAGTCAGCCTCATTTGTGTACTGTGACAAGCTTCACTGTTAGATTTGAATACTAGGAATATAAAGGACTATATAATATAAAAATGCAACTCACACTGAACTTTTAGACAAGAAGAAATGCTTTTCGCATGAGGTTAGGTAAATGGATTCCAGCCCAATTTACTGGTCAGCTTTCTTACATTTTTTAACTGGGTCCAGTTTGCTTCTGTGTTATTGCTGCAAAGGACACTGAACCAAAGAATACAATTACATAACAACAGAATTCTCAGTGAATCCAATATGTTACCTGTGTGTGAATATGTGTGTACACATTTCTGTGTGTATCTATAGTCCTCCAAAAAGTTAAGAAATACTCTGACTCTAGTTCCTATTTCTCTATGATTCTCATGCTTCTGTCAAGAAAATCAATAGAGAATCTAATTTTGCAAATATGACAGTTTTGCTGTTTTGGTTATCTAAACACACTAATACTTATTGATTAGATTAAAAGAATACTTTGCCTCAATTCTGTAATTTCATTAGAAATTTTGATTTGGGTAGTTCAGTTACTCCTTATCTAGTAGGCAGCTGGACTGGAGTAAGATAGTCTCAAATACATATGTGACATTTCAGAGGTATGCTTCATTGCTGACATGCCATTAACACCTTCATACTGAAGAATGAAGAGCAGTAAGATGAGGACTGCCTCAGTGTACAGGTTGAGATAGTCAGACTAATTGTAACATTGAGATAAGATACCACAAGCATAAATTTCAAATATCTAGATTTCTTAGGAGGCAGTGAATTACATTATATTGGATTACAAAGTTGATTGCCTATTTTTTCTCTCTGTCTCTCAACCTGCTATTCTTTTCCATCTTAAATTGAAATAAACTATCATTTGTTATGTGGCAGGCATAATATTTGAGGCTGTTTAAAAGCTTGTTCCCTAAGGTGCTGTTGATTAACTTCCCTTTCTTTATTTGGTGCTGTGGCCAAGAAAACAATGCAGGAGCTGGAGAATTTGCTCAGCTGTTAGGGTGCTTACTGTGTAATCATGTGTTCTGAAATTGGACCTACATTTGGAACCTCTAACTCATATAAGAAGCATAGTAAAGTCCTACAACTCCAGTTCCAAGTGATCTGATGCCCTCTTCCATCATCGAAGCATGGACAGCACATGCTCTTGTACACACACACACACACACACACACACACACACACACACACACACACAAAATAAATCTTATAAAAATGCCGATTCATTGCCTTAGAGATGAGGGATGTTAAGTATGAACTGAACTGACAGCTGTTCCCACAGACGGTGCAATATTTCTTACAAATCAATCATCAATGTCTTCTCTGTTATGCCATCTCCATCATCTACATCTGGAATGCACATGACAGACTCATTTGAATTTTGCTTTTTAACGTTCTACTCCATTTTCTGTACATCAGTCATCTTTTTTGTTTTAATTATCTTTATTTTTTTATTTATTTGTGCTGTGTGTGTGTGTAGGACATAAGATGAGACCTGGACCCCCAGTTACAAGCAATTGTGAACTACCAGACATGGGTGTGGGAAAGAATGCAGGCCCAAGAAATAGTAGTAGTAAGCACTTTGCTCAGCTGTTAGAGTGCTTACTGTGCAATCATGTGTTCCAATATTGGACCTACGTTTGGCTCCTCGAACTCACATAAAAAGCATACTAAAGGCCTACAACTCCAGTTACAAGTGATCTTTTCACTTCTGCATCATTTCTCCAACCCCTATTTTTTAATCTTTGAAAACATCTTTATTTATTCCTAAACTTCCTCCATTTCTTTAAACACTTAAGATCCAACTCAGCTTTTGTTTTAGGTCCCCGATTTATGAAGAAGCCCCACATTTTTAAATTTCACTCCTTCCACATTTGTGCTTTCAGAAGCATCTGTGCAGTGCTGCTGAGGTCAGCACCTCTGTTGGTGATGTGGGTGCCAAACACTCATTCCCACTCTCCTTCTTTCCCATAGAAAATTCTTAAGGATCGGATTACTTGTACTTTTATCCTTAGGTAATTTTTCATCATGCATCTACATAATATTGATGTCCTTTCTCAAAATTTAATGATACAAAAGCTGTCAAGACCAAAGAGGAATTTCTTAAATATATAACTGGAAAAAAAGTCTAAGCTTAGGAAGAGTGTTCAGAGAGTTTGTGTTCATCTACAACTGCTGAATCACATTGTGTAAGTATAAATTGTCATTTCTGGTCCTGATATCAGGATGAAAAGAAAGTGAGAGACAAGTAGATCTCATAGTTTTCATTTAGTGGGGGAAAAGAATCAAGTTCTTTCAAATAGGAAATATTATAATTAACTCCGCCTCTCAAACTTACCATCAAGAGATAGTACAGTGCACAGAAAAATTAGAACAGATGTAAAGAAAACAGCATATGAAATTGTATTTATCTTGTGCTTAGAGGCTTTAAATAATACACTTGCCACTAACCTAGTCTAATATGACTAATTCAGAAAGACTGAGTAACAGGCTAATCCATTAAGCCCAAGTTCCCTGTGGTCTAGGTGGAATTTTGTTTTACATTAGGTTTGTGTTCTCACTTTTTATACACAGCATAATAATTTTCTGTTTTCATGTGTTATTTAATATCCCTAAATTTGGCTACATCAACTCAATTGGGTTTAAAATTTTCTTAGTTTTAAAGAAAAAGCTTTTTTTTAGTTTCTTACTAAGGAAGAATAGAGAAGGTCCTAGCTTTAATAATGTCTCAAAAAAAGAGACATTTGATTATCATTCTAAAAGTCCTAAGAGCTATTTTGCCTTCTGTGTCTTATTCTCAAATACAGTTTAGCCTTAATTAGCATGGCATAAACAACCAACCAAAATTCTGCATTTGTCTTGGTTGACTGTAACACTTCTGGTGAAATAGAAGAGTATTTTTCTAGCAACACTGTTAGATTCGGATACAATTTGGTTTATTTGGCTTACTCAGCTATAGTTGAAGGAATTACCAGAGCTGGGACAGTGAAATACTATGTGTACACATACTTTCTGTTTTACATCTATTCAATTTTAGCATGTTTCAATACTTAATGTAATTATGAAGATTGTGGATATAAATTCATGTGGAAAAAAAATTAAGATCCTACTGAAATACTGTTCCACACTCATAAATCATATTTTTCTATTTGTTGTTTCTATATTATACTCTAACCAGACACTACTACTTTAAGTCATGGCATCATATTCTCTGAACTATATTAATTTTAGGAATAGACTTTAATTCTAATATTAAAAATATATTTTTATTTAAGAAAAGAACAACTCCTTTATCAGGTTGCAAAATCAATTAAAAGAAGCTTGAATTAATTATATTAGTTTTCATTAGGTCACTAAAATTAAGTCTTCCATTTCAGACACCTGAAAAATAAGTCTTTAGAATTCTAATATTAATTTGTAAAGTTCTACACATACCATATATAGTTATTTACCATTATTTCACTGCTCAAATAAGTAATAATAATCGGTAAGTCTTTTATGTGAATTTTAAAATTGCATCAGAATGAACAAGCTGAGTAGATGCATTATCCCTAATAATTTCAGCAAACTGTCTAAATGAATAAAAATTCTGCCTGAAATTATCATATCACAGTGTCATAGGAATAATCACCCTTTCTTGTTGTTATTTCTGTCATATTTGATATCAGATGTACTAAACCTAATTAGTATGTGATATTTAGAAAAAAAGCCATTCCCCTTCATCAATTTCTACTATTATAAGTTCCTGACAACAGATTACATTGTGAAATCAGAGATCCTTATTTCTGTACTAGCTGGAGAAGAACCCTTCAATTCTACCACCTGCAAATTTGCACTGGATTTATTTTGAAATACTGGGCACAGCCCACACAGTTTGAACATTCATCAACTTAACCTTTGTTCAGTTCCCAGCTTTCTGTTACTGTGTTTGATATTCTGACACACTAAAAATGAGAAAGCGCACATAAGGCTTTTATAGTTCGTTTATCAAATATGAGTCATATTTATGAAAGAGAACAAATAAATCAAATAGCAAAAATTCATTTTTAAAATATGAATTCAAAGATCTAATGTTTTGTTCTTTTTAAAAATCATCTCGTGAAATGCTTTCTGAAAAGCAAAGTAACTCTGATCATTTATTCTATCAGGAAAAAATAATACATGTTGTATTTTAAAATATAGATCATTTGAGTTATTGTGTTTAATTTAATCATTTAACTCTCCTTTAGAAATATGAATAACTCCATATATTCCTGGGTATAACAAATGGGCATGGTTCTCTTACATATTTTCCTTGAATGGTGATATTTACTGATAAATATATATGTGTGTGTATCTGTGTGTGTGTGTGTGTGTGCATATGTGTGTGTGTGTATGTATAATGTACGCGTATGTATATGAAATGTTTTGTTTGCTTTTGTCTTAGCAAATAAATGCATTTTATTGTTTATTTTATCAAATGCATTAGAAAATTATTACCTATTAGGAACTACATTGAATAATTTGTATGCATCTTGATTGTTATTAAAACAGCTATAAGACATTAATTATAAGCTGTATTGTCCAGATATGGAAACTGAGGCACACAGAAGCCAATAATTCAATCAATTTAGTAAAATATTTACATATTTAACATGTAGGTGAAAACCTGTCTCAATGACCAGGAATTAAATTCATTTATGATGACGTATGTCCTTTGGAAGAAAATATATTTATTTATCATTGTATGTCTATATCTACATCTGTATGTTTTTAAAAGCCATAGAGAAATCCTCTTCTCCAAAACAATAAAGAAACTCAACAAATCAAAGATTGATTGGTTTGAAGAAATGAACAAATTGGCAAATCTTTAACTAGGCTTAACAGCATAAAGAGTAGGAGTCTTGAGTATCAAATTAAAAATATCGGGAAGGAAAATATCTCATCACTGCCACTTCAGATTCAAAGAGGAATATAATAAAATAGAAAACTCCATGGAAACTTTAGAACAAATTATCTTTGATAAACTCAACATATTGCGTATAAAACTCAAGCTCTAAGCTGATTTCCAGAATAACCAGAGCAGGTCACTGGAATGGCAGAGCCAGAAATGCAACCTCACTAATTACTTAATGTCTTTCAGCCAGCAAGGTCTCCAGGCACACGGCTTCAATGGTGATCTTTAAGAGTTTTCAAAGCAATTGGAGTACAGTTTTCACCATTTTTAAAGACTAGAAATGAAGTGGCCCTTTCCCTGTATTCTATAATCAGTAATTACTCTGGTTCCAAAAATCAAAGACATCATGAAAGAAAAAAAAGTTCCCAAATCAGTATCTTTAAAGAACAAAAATTCTCAGCAATAAACCAGGAAACTATGTATTATAAAATATTAGGAAAAATATATACAAAATACTCATATGGATTAACTCCAGAAATTTTCAAGGTTGATTTGACATATGAAAATCACTCTTGTGCTGCATCATGTTAATAAACCACAGAACCTGTAATGTGTATAGTGTCAGAAGAAAAATGTGGACAAATTTAAACTTAGTAAAAAAAAAAAAAAAGAAAAAAACTAGTTCACATAGTAGGACTAGAAGAAGAATTTCTCATATGATAACTAATGTATATGAAAAGTCCTCAACTAGCAAATTAGCAAGTTGAGAATGCTTTCTCCTTAATGTTAGCAAAAGGTTAAAATGATCTTCCTTTGTGATTTCAGTTCAGTAATGAAGAAGTCATCTGGATGGAACAGGAAGAAATAAAATATATTTTTGAGGACACAATGACCTGATGCATATTCACCCATAAAAATATTAAAAATGAGAATTAATAAATTAGTAAATTAAGGGTACAGAACAATATATATAGTGTATATTAATACAGTGGAATAAATAAAATTAAGATTTTATTTAAGGAAATTATTTTTTGTTTGTTTTGTTTTGTTTTTTTTCAAGACAGGGTTTCTCTGTTATAACTCTGACTGTCCTGGAGCTCACTCTGTAGATCAGGCTGGCCTCAGACTCACAGAAATTCACCTGCCTCAGCCTCCCAAGTGTTGGGATTAAAGCATTTGTTACCACCACCAAGCCAAAGGAAACTCTTAAGAATGTAGTTTTTAGTCTGTATGGTAAGCAGTTATTTAACCTTTTGATAGGCTAGTTAAATGTTTTGCCAGTTGCAGAGTCTGTATATTGCCAGGCTATTTCAAAATAAAGTTCTAGACAGTGGATAAAAAGCAATAATAATAATATAAATAAAACCAGACAGCATTCCTTTTCTTACAAGATAATCACTCTTTTCTGGAAGCATAATCTATAAGATTGCTTTACAATAAATAAAATATTTCAGATGCATGTAAAATATGAAGTCCAAATTGTGAAGCAGATAAAAGGTTCTCAGGAAGTGTATAACAAACGCTGACAGTCAGAACCTGTGTTATTTATTTTTAAATTTCTTCTTTGATAATTTCACATATGTATTTAATGCATTCTGATAATGTACACCTCCTCCCTTCTCCTGTATTCCTCTCACCACTGTCAACCATACCTCACCACGGGACGTTTTCCCATGTTCATGTCATTTTCTTTATTTTGTTTTGTTTTGTGACCCACTGAGTTTAAACAGGGCCATCTGTGTGACCATGGTTTTGGAGACATCCATTGGAGCCTGGTGGGCTCACCAGTGGGTGGACAACTGAAGATAATTACTCTTTTCCCTCCCCCTGAATTAATTAGTAGCTATTTGTACAGCAGTGAAGGGTAGAGACTATTGAGTTCTTTCTGCATTAATGACTGACTGATGGCAGGCTCAGTCTTCTCTAGACCCTGTGCAGGCAATTGTAGCTGTTGAGTTCATGACAGCAATGGCTGTGTCATGAACAGAAAGCAGCATTTCATAGACCATCTCCCTATGATATGATCCTTACATTTTTTTCTACTCTTTTCTGAAATGTTTCCTAAGCTTTAGAGGGGAAGTATATATGTCCTGCTTGCAGATTTGAACACTCAGACATCCCTCATTCTTAGCACCTTTAGGAGTTCAGAGTCTGTAAGTTCCAACAGTTATTAGAAATAGAAATTTCTCTGATTAAGGTTGAGAGTGGCATTGGCCTGTTGATTAAAACACCATTTAGAATGGACTTTGAAAACCTGTCAACTTAGCTAAGCAATAGTAAATATCTTGCACCCCTGCCCAAGGCATATATGACCTCGTCAACCATGGGTACTTTTTATTGAGTTTACATTACCCTTCTTTGAATTAAACCCCAAATCCAGAGTGTAGTTGGTTGTCCCACAACAGCTTCAGGACTACTGCAGGAGTGCAGACATCTTGTATTGTAGGGTCATGTTACTATTGCAGGAGTGCATACATCTTGTAGGGTCATGCTGCAGTTGAAAAGAATGACAGGTTGGTAATACTGTTGGTGTTTTTTCTTCCCCAGTAGCCTGCGCAGCACCTTTCAGGACTGGGAAAGCTAACTTATGAGACTAGTTCTAGCTTGATTTCTCTATTTCATTTTTTTAGGTTAATGATGCCATAAAAGATGACTTGGAGGGACACTCTAGAGAAATGAACCTGTCAATATTTGGAGGAATAATTTTCCAGAGATTCTTTATACATATGAAAGATATTCTTTAAAAAGAAAGCTGAGCAAAGTCTACCTGACACGAAGCACTGTCCAGGACCTTGAGCTGCACCTCTTTTAGGTGTTCTCCAAAAATCCCTTTTGATTGATTTTAAAAGATCAGAAGAACAAGAATGTGGCCACAAAAACATTAAAACATTAAATTTACTGTATCTATCACTTATTTCTTTTTACATTGAAGTAATAATATGTTGCATTTTCTTCTGTATAGAAAAAGGTCCTTGGGAAGATACACACACACACAAACACACACACACACACACACACAAACACAGACACACACACACACACACACACACACACACACACACACACACGTGGGAGGGGAATGTTATAATTATGTTATAATCTCAAATTAACAGAAAAAAATGAAGAAATCTAAAGATAAATATTCTCACAGCAATATGCTTCTAGCATCAGCGTCAGTTGCAGAGTGCTTGTGCAACTGAAAAGCATTTACCTGTGGATGAGGTCCAATAAAAAATAGAGTGCGTGTAGATACTCTTTATTCTCTTAAAAATAATTAGCTGCTATCTGCCAACTTTTTACTTCTCCAGGGACAGGTCCAATCTTCTCTGCTATCATCTCTGTTAATAGTGTCAGGTTTCTCTTTTATACATTCAGAAGGACCGATACAGAAATACGTGGCAATGACTGATAAATGACAATCACAGATCAGATAAACATGTGTGTTGTCATGTTCCCATTTTGGAGGCTTTTCTTCAGTTTCTCTGTGGCTGTATTAGAAGGGATTATACTGAGTACTAGGCATTATCAAATTTGATATTTAATCCAGAATATTTTAGATAAATAGACACACCATTATTACAGAGGAAATGAGTCAGAATTTTCAGAAAAGAAATGTAAGAAAGACCTTAAACCAAAGGGAATATTGAAAGACAAGTTCTGAGGGGGAAAGGACTGCTTTGTAGAGTGTCCTGTAGCACATCAAACTTGTACTGCAATAGGCTCTGTAACATTGTGACCAGGAACTCAGCAATAGTATGACACACGCAGAGATTAATTTTTAAAATACTTATTTAATCCATGTCATTCTCCTTTTTTCTCTTCTACGGTAAATGATTGTACAACATGCATGTCAGCCTACCATGAGGAAGAAATTTCTCAAAGAAGGAAAACTCAGTTAAATGGAGACTGAGCCCTGTTTTTGTTAACAGAATACTTAGCTAGCTAAATCACCAGCAGACTTGATTTCTTATGTAGAAAAATGGGATACAGATTGAATGACTTCTAAAATTTAAATTTTGAGTCTAGAGCTGCATATACATGGTGTTATAGCATCTGAAAGCATTAAAATCATTACTAAATTATTAATTATTATATTAAAGGATTGTGAATTCACCTTGTTTCTTTATAGGATTGCTGATTACTGAGGAATGATCTTTCAAAGTTAACACAATGAAGACAGATAAAATGGTTGGTCCAAGATATGATATGATGTACTCTAAACTATTCTGTTGGTAATGATGCTTGAGGACTGTCACATTAGAGAACATGGTATTCCAGAGGAAAATGACTTTTAACTATTTGCTTTTACATCCATCACTTTGCTACATGCTTGAGTTTGCTTTAGTTTCTTTTCTATTGACCTGATTAGCTCAACTCAATATTTAAATTTTATTTATTTATTCATTACTTTCTTCTGTCAATTTCCCAGAAGGATCACAGGTAGGCTTAAGTAGAATGTCCCAAACCGAATGTGGGCCTTGTTCCTGTTTCTGATTCACAGTTCACTGACACTTCTGTATAAGAGTTTATCGTACTCTAGAATTTTGTATTTTATAAGTGGAATGGATTTGTATTACTTATTCCACACCATTCTCTCTTGAAATCTACTTACAAATTTGACATTTCACTTGGACTTTTGGATTTACATCTTTTGCATATCAATATTATATTTGTTTGAATGTCCTTATTTCTCTGCCTCAAAACAAATGAAAAAAAAGTTTCCTAAAATGACACAATCTTTAAATATATAATTTCTCTTATCAAAAACAAGCTGATTTAGTGCTTAAAGGAGCTTATATCTTAGAGAATAATTTCAGTACAGAAAAGAAAAAATAACCCTTGTGTGCAAGGAAGCATAAAAAATTATCAACTATGAGTATCTGTCTGAATTCAGATAAGTTGAAGCTGCTAAAACCATGTTTTTATATTTTAGAGCAGCAGTTTTCAAAGTATTTTATAGTCTCCTCCAGAGCTTATTTAAATATGTGTTGCTACACTCAGAACTAGTTGGTCAGGGTTTCCTCTGAGAATTTGTCTCCCTAAGGGGTTCCCAAAGTAGAATGGCTTCAGCATAAACTTTTGAAAAACCCTGATGCAACAGATTGCATGAGTGTTTATAACTCTCTAGCCCTATTATTTCAATACGAAGGCCATGAACACTTAATTTATTCTTGACTTTGCCATAATATGTTACCACACTAGGATCTTTTCTAGTTGATTATTGGAGACTAAATTTGCTTGATTCTTGAAATTCAAAACAAAAAAATATTAGCTTCTAAAACATGAACAATAATATCAGGAATGAGAAAGGCCTCTTAATTTAGAACTCTGGTGTTTCATTTGCATTTGAAGAAATAATTTATGAGAGAAAACTATTATTTGGCAATAGATGGCATGGCTCAGTCGGTACCAGTGCTTGCTTTGGAGGCAGGAGGATGCAAGTGCAAGTCTACAACCCTGCACAGTGACTCATACTTCTGTAGCACCAGCTATGGAAGACAGAGACTGGAGGCTCTCTGGAGTTGCTGACAGCTAGCCTACTGCCCTGTTCAATGAGAGACCTTGTCTCAAGGTATAAGGTTGAGGCTGATAGAGCAGGGCATACAACACCCTTCTCTTGCCTCAACACATATATCACACAAGCACATACACCACACACACACACACACACACACACACACACACACACACACACGGAGATTAAAAAATAGAATTATAGTTAAATTAAATTTCTTCCTTCCCTATTCCTCCCTTTAAACCCCATATACACCTCCCCTTTCATCTTCATATGCATGGCTTCCATTTTCACTAGTTGTTATTACATGAACACATATTAATGTATATCCACATATCCCTAAATATAACTTGTTCTGGCAATATAATGCTATTTGCATGTATGTTTTAAGAGTTTACCAGTCAACAAGAAGGGTATTATGCCTGGTAATGGAAACATAGCTAACTACTCAGTGCTGATGAAATATGGTCATTGGAGGAGAATCTATAGCTTCTAATTTACTAAACCAGCACAATACCTAACATCAATCTATATTTTTTTTCCTTATACCCACATATGAGTGTCTTCATCCCTCATCAAAGATGCTTTTCTTTGTAACAGAAATTACTACAGAAGCCACAAACAATCAAAATGCAGAGTTGTGGATCCCAGTTCCAATGAATACATCAAGAAAACACTCCTACATCTAAGAGTCAGAGAACACTGCAGAAGAGGGACTGTTTTTAAAATACAGAGGATAAGGGAGTGTATTGTAAGACTGTGTCTTCTAGTCATGTAAAATTTTACCAGTTCTTATCAATTACCAACATGAATGCTCAAATTTGAGCTGAACAATGACGACACCAATGAAGATTCCAAACTGGATGGAGAAACGTCCACAAGGACTCAACCCCACACAAAGGACTACAGGCACCTGGGTAGAGCTGGGAGTGAGAGACACAATCCTCCCCAAGGAAGAGCCCACCAATGGGTTGTTCAATGCCAAAGGGTCGACCCAAGCATTTCTTAACTTACTGTTTTTATCTTCATTTCTCACACTTGCTTTCTGTTAAGTGATGGGCTTTATTTGTTTTCCTAATGCGTTTCATTCTAGGTATTTCACTTTATGCTTTTACTCATCTCAAACAAGTCAAGCTTAACTTTCAATAAACAGTAGTTCTGCTCTATATTTTCCCCCATTCTTTACTTATATGTTAATTTATAATTTATGTATAATAAAAATATAATATAAACTATTTATAAAAGTTCCTTAAACAACAAATATTTAACTGAAGATCAGGGTGCATTATAATCATCTTAAACTTGTTTCACATTAAAAATTATCTTAATTTCTAATTTCCACATGCAAAATCCATAATGAATAGTAGATTGATGCTGAGAAGAGACTTCAAATAAAAACATCAAAGATGAAAAATACATTTTAAAAATTGTCAATTACAGATATAATTATAATGTACTTTAAAGGAATCTCAGTGTATTTGTTTAATACTTTAATAACAGAAAAAGAACAGTTAAAAATTTTAATAAATCTAGATTTATATATCAATAAACTTGCATAAAACAGACTGTTCTTGGCATGTTAAAATATTATCTTGCCAAATAAATCCATCCTATTCGGAAAGCATGCTGTTTATTATTCCAATTGTGAGTACAGGGGTTAAGATAGTTTTCTCACTGTCATAAATGTAAAAATCACTGGCTTATATCTGTATTTCCTCTATTGCAGGCAACACATTTCAAATATTGAATCTGAAGTGATTAATGCACTGTTTAAATCTTGGTGAGTGAATAACAGCAGGAGATTAAGCAGGGATAAATACACTGGGCCAAATACCATAGCTCTGTTGGAGTTACTTTAATAGTTTGTTTATTCATTCATTTATGTTTGAAACGTTGAAATATAAGATTCAACCACAAAACTTACAATTCATGACTTATCAGTTACATATTTTCAAGTGCAAAAAAAATCCTTTTATAGAAATGCTATGAAGATCAAATGAAATGTTAAATGATTTTTTTTTTCTAAAGATGACTTTCGTTTCTGGCATTTCCAGGTAATTGTACTAAACTATTTGAAAATAATATAAATGGGTAGAATTTTTAAAACATAATAAATTATTGAAGAATTAAGTGACATGTATTGTTTTTGTCAATCAGTTGTTTCTTTAACATTGTGTTTTACCGACTACCAAACAAATTTGATAACCTTTTTAATAAAACAAAAGCAGTTATGAAAAAACAAATATGGACATAGACATCTAAGCAAGAATAACATGATAATGGTTTCATCTTGCCAGTTTAGGAATTCTGAATCAAAGTAGTGACATTGTTTAGGCTGTGAAATATGGGAGGATCACATCAAGAGGAACAGTTCCTTGTCAGTGTAAGGAGGAAACTTCTCTAAGGGTTTTGTTGAAAGTTTTCAGTTTAACTCTGGATAGCTTAAATAGCTTAATAGCTTAAATGTAATAGGATAAAAACAAGTGCTATAGTTTTGGGAAATGTATAAATTTGAGAGAAGCTAAAATAATAACACTTTTTATTACAGATTTTATTAATTCTTTGAGAATTTCATGCATCATATTTTGATTGTATTCACTTTCCCGAAAGCAACTGCTCCAAGATCCACCCTCATTTCTACAGCTACCCAACTTGTGTCCTCATATTTTTTTGGTCAAAACCATCTAGTCAAATTAGGGCTGTCTATGTACTCTTGAGTGTGTGGTATTTGCTGAAGTGTTCTACCTATAAAGGGGCTTTAAATAAAGCTATGTCTCTCTTGGCAACTATTAATGGCCAATAGCTACTCAGCTAGAGGTAGGACTTATGACTATCCTCTTAAATGTTGGGTAAGTTTTCACTGGTCTTATGCTGATGTCACAACCACCTTGAGTTCATATGTACCACTGTCAAATTGTGTCCTGAAAGCACTGTTTCCTCACAATCATCTACTTCATCTGGCTCTTACAACCTTGCTGCTCCCTCCTCTGGTACAAGAAGGCTCTATGGATGCTACTGGATGAAAGAAGTTATCATCAGTCTTATCTAGCAGTAAATGCTGGAAGATATAATAGTGACACCAGCAAGCATGCTCACTAGTACAAAAGAAGCATGAATATGATGAGGCAAATCTACCATTTTCTGATTAGATTTAGGGCCAACTGTACAACCTAGAACTCATACCTGACACAATTACCAGGGCCAAGAAAGTATGAGTAAACAAGTCATAGTCCCTTGGGAACAACCCATTACTATTACTTTGCTGAAGGGATATAGCTTTAAACTGACTTCTAATGATTTATCATTGTATCTATAGATTAGTGCATCCCTCAAACCTAATCTGAGAAGTTTCTTTTGGCAGTTGATGTCTATTAACTCAGAGATAGCGACTCGTGAAGGTGAAGAGAATGAGAGAATTCCAAGCACTCAGTCCTAAATGGTATGGAATTTGTTTAAATGTGTAAGTTAATTGATCAGACTGTAGAGAAGAAACTGCTAGGAACATTTTCCTTCACTCTCACAGATCAGATGTGTTTATTACCCTTATGCTAGGTTTATAAATTTTTGCCTCTATGGTTACTTCTCACTTGAAAATTTTTCTAATGAATAAACTTAATGCCTAATCAATACACCATTTTCACAAATACCCCCTTTCATCTTTTAAATACTCAAGACATGTTATTAAATTGACTCTGAAAGTTCAACTAGAAGACTTATAAGCTACAAATTTATAATTATTACTTTATTGTATTTCTTTATGAAATATCTTCATATTGTTGAATCATCTGAATTACTCACAATTGCTACTGATCACTTTATAAAGGAACAGACAATGTTTACTTTCTGAATAGTGACATTGGTTCCGGAGCATAAAATTTGGCTTCATAAGATGGTATAAAATTTTTAAGAGGAACACTCAAAAGCTCACTTAGCTGCGTAACAAATGATATTTATAACTTCTGTCAGAAGTAAAGCTGATATAAAGTCCTGATATTTTGATACAGCAAAAAAATTTAAACTCAAAAATATAATAATGGGTCCTATGTTCTGACTCCCATCTTGAAGAATTTGATGAGTTAAGGCTTTGGAGTGAGAATGTTTTTGACTCTAATTAATAACAAGCTATAAAAATTTATGAGAAAGATAAGATGATAATCATAATTATATATTTTCATAAATAAGAGGGTTCTTAATGAATCTCATATGAAGTGGTGTTTATTGGCATATATCAGGGTTCTCATAGGGGAACAGACATATTTCTGGAGGAATGGTAGACAAAACTGTATGTTTATTGCTACATAATGATAACTTTAGGCGAGTTAGTTATGGTTTTCTACACATACATTTTTGTTCTTATACAATTTGTTTTCTTTTTTTCCATGTTAGGTTACCATTGCTGGAAGAAAAATATTGAAACGTTTATATAGGGTAAATTATATACCTAAAAAGTTGCACATTGTAAATCTAGTTTGTTTGTTTTTTTGACTAACTATGCAAAATTGAAAAAATTAAGAATAACTCACATTTTTCTCTTTCGTAAATTAAAGACAAATGAATACTCATATGTTCCTTATGATACATGAAATAAATTATTTATGGAAGACACATGGAGACACTGTTTGGCATATCATGAGCGATATTTAAACTATTATTGTAATAAGTATTGTTATGCATATAAGTATAGGAATTATATAAATAAGAATGCTGGAGCAATATATTCAAATAAATAAAAACACATACTAGAAAATTATACATGGTGTATTACCTTTTTCTAAACCATCAAAATCAAATAAAGCTAGAGAAGTATTGTTCTGAAAACAATCTAATGTAATTATGAAAGTTAAAGAAAGAAAGTACAGAAGACAATTCATGGCTATATTTATGGGTGGGGAAATGGAGGACAAAACAGGAAGATAACATTCCAATGAATATGCAAATGGTTACTAAGCCTCTAGCCTTCTGAGGAGGGTATTGGGCATTGCTGCGATATCTTTATTCTATTCTGTTTACCTCAGTCCCACAGAAACTACAAAAGAAACGCAATTAAATGGCCATAAGAAAAGAGGATACAAAATGCTATTTGAAGGACAATAAATATTTAAAAAATCCATTTCACAAAGAGAATTCAATATGAATATATCTAAGTTATACTGACAAATTTTCAACCAAAGTGCGACTAAATGATTGAAACTGATAGATCATAATTAAGAATATATGGCTGTTACAGGGCCTGACCTGCAACAGGTTAATATTGTTTTGGAATTTGGCTATCTATGCCCCCAAAGTCTTAAGATGTGCAAAATGTTTGAAGACATTTTGTCACAAAATAAATGTTTCTCAACAATTATGAATCATTACTTTGAAACCATTCTTACCTAATAAATAAAAGGAAATGGGTCTTGAAAACATATATAAAAGTAACATCATATCAACTGAGTAGATTTCTGGGATCCAATTTTGGTTTGACGGTCTTGAGAAAGAGATGCCTGGGAGTGGTGCTCAGAATTGATTCAGGAGTCAAAAGCAGGTACAAGGTGACAGCTAATCATTTCAGGAGAGTATTAGAACTTGAGGATTCTGTACTTCTCTTTGTCTTTCTTTTCTCTTTCTCTTCTACTGAGCACGTACCAAACCACTCTTTTATTTACTAAAAGTACATTGCAAATCTAACAGTTCATCAAGGTCAAGCACAATCAGGGTTCCATAGAAAAATCACATAGCTACATTTCCACAAATTCACACACTCTGTACCCCAAGCAAGGATAATTTTCATTGTTACAGCTTACTCATCAATCTGTTCTTTTCTCAGAAAAACTCCAACACAATGGTTCACTGGTAGTTTTCTGGGAACTCTACTTGTGGTTTCAACATATATCAAACAGACAGAAGGACAAAAAGGTACTAGACAGAAATTTTATATTATAAATTTTAAGCTTCCTTAGTTCTTCTAATTCTTTTCCATATCTATCCAAACTCCAATCATATATTTCTTTAGCATTAACAGAATCTATTTCTCTTTTCCTTGACTATCCATTTTCCTTTTTTCTGGGGTTCTCTGTAAACCCTAGCCAGTTCAGGAATCACAGGCTCAGTAGTGTAATTTCTGTCCCTGAACTTGGTCACATTATACAGTTCTGACAAGTTCTTTAAGGTATAGTTCATGCAAAGTTTTCTCTTGTCCTTTAGTTGACTTGAGTTTAATGAAGCTGACCCAGGGAAAACAGCTTTTGGGCACTCACAAAGGCTTCCACCTCAGGGTCATTAAAGTCAGCCTTCTTCTTCCTTATCAAAGGACCTTCAAGAAGGTAGGCTCCAATGGAGGCAATGGCCTGGATCTCATTTGTAGGAGCAAAGGAAGCTTTAGAGAGAAAAAAGAAAAGTATAGCATACAAAGAATAGTAGGCCCATTTGTAGAGCAACCATTGCCAGATGTCTTCTGTATGGAGGTGGCACGCCAGATGCTGGATCCTTGTCAAGCAACCATCTGCTCGGCCATGCTCTTCCCAGCAGTGGCCTATATTTAGGAGTATGTATATATGCATACAGATATGCTTGTAACAAAAAGAGAAGCCGTGAATTTGAAGAAGAACAAGGAATAGTATATGGGAAGTTTTGAAGGTAGAAAATGGAAGGAAGAAATGATGTAATTATATTATAATCTCAAGAATAAAAAAAGAGGTGTATAGAAACTTATTCCTATAAGAGCTTCCAAAAATGTATGCAAACACACATACATATATATATATATATATATACAATATTAACATATATATTAATATATAATCATTGTATATAATATATACACATATTAAATATATATTTTAAAAATATAATAAATATATTCTATATTTATTATACATATAAATATATAGTGAATATATGAAATGGTTATATAAAATATATATTAAATATAAATACATATTAAAAATATGAAATATATATGTGTATATATATATATATATATATATATGGGTTTACTCTATAAAAGGGAACAGTGCCTCTCCCAGATACCATAGGCTATCAAATAAAAAGCCTACTGGCAGATATGAACCAAATCATATCAAATTGTTGGTCGGTGGTGTCTCCATGGACTACCACTTCAAACTCAACAAGCCTTTATTCTTAGTTACCTGTCAGACTTGATGGCAAGACTCTGTAATCACCAGAAGATTTAATTTACGTCTGATACTATTAACTGGAAAAAAACACAAGGCTGTACAATTTATAAGCCTTAAGGAAGAACCAGTACTATTGATCTGCTCTCAAACATTTTGTCTTTATAGGCATAGATTAATATATCTCTCACCCCTTATCAGAGAAACTCGTTTCTAAAGTATATTGTGATTAACACACAGACCATTAACTGGCCAATACGCAGAAAACAAGAGACTGTGGAGTTCTTAACTCTAAATGTGATGTCTATGCTATAGCCTCTCTTCAAGGCTTGTGGATGAGTGTCATTGTAGATTTAGATGTTGATTCACCCAGATACAGATTTTGATTCAGGACAGGGGTAGGTATATTCTGTTGTCTAATTAAATCACTGGTTCTAGCCTAGAGACCTGGAGCCTTAGAGAGTTTGTGTCCCCTTACAATCTAGTCTTAATCCTTGAACTGAAAGGCTTCAGCCTCCACACAATCTAGAACTTTTAAACTGCTAACTAGGACCTAGAAGGCTTCAGCCTTAGCCTTCTGAGACCTACTGCTGACTGAGCTATTCTGACTAGCTCCTTCTGAACTCTTACTCTTCTGGTTCAATTAACTCTCTGTTCTGGGCCTCTGCTAAGTTCCATTGTGTCTCTGTGTCTCTCCCTGAGCTCTCACTGCTCCATCCTGCCTCTGTAACTGACTGCTTCAACTGCCTTCTGAACTCATCAGTTATAGCTTCTGTAACCCCTCTGTAACTGATTGTTCTGTAACTAATTGTAACTTCTCCTCAACTGACCCTTCAGTCTTCTTCTAAACTGTGTCTCTTTACTAACTCCTTCAACTGACTCTTAACTAATTGTTCTCTTATGAGAGTTTTTCTTTTCTTTTCAAGCCTTTATTTGTGAGAGTTGAACATGTCCTTACTCTGCTAATGCTTCCTCTAATAAGTTACTTTGTCTACCATTCACTCTGACTCATCTCAGATGTCACTTCCTGTGTGACACTAACTCCTTCTGAGTTCTGCTTCCTGTGTCTGCTTCCACTGTGTTTTGTTTTTTGTTTTTTCTAGAGATTAAAGACATAGACTACCACTGCCTTCTGATACTGGATTAAAGGTGTTTGCTACCACTGTTTTCTAAATATTGGATTAAAAGGTATATTTCAATTCCATCCAGATCTCATAGGCCTCTGAATGTAGCCCCTGGACTGTACACCTTCTCTTTCACACAGAAGAGGAGCTATGTAAGAGCCAGAGGTCCTTGACATTTGCAGTGAAACAGTATTCTGTCATGACAGGAGCATTGTAAATACTGAATGACTGCGGTTGTGACTTGAGACCTGCACAAACTCAAGACAGTTAAACTCCCATTGTGGATCATGGAGCAGCTCATGAACTGCCACCCCTAGCCAAGTAGCTATTAACTGTCTATTGATGGCTGCTGGGGATGGCAGGGTAGGTTTTCCTCAGGTATGTAAGTTCTGTGAGGCTATCCATATATACCCAGGTATATATGGGGATATATATATATATATATCCCATATTATTTTATTATTATTATATATACGTATGTATGTGTGTGTATATATATATATATACACATATGTATAAATATATGTATATTTATATTCATTCAGTGGCTGAAAAGAAAAGAACACATGAAATTAGGATGGAAAAGGGAGAAGATTAAAGAAAGAATAGAAAGGGAGGTTCTAGGGGTAGATTTCATCAAAAAACCATGTATTCACATATGAAAATTATGAAACATCAAAAAATAAAGATGATACCATTAAGATTCCTTCTAAGATCAGCATGGCTTTACTGATATTGTAGAGCCTGTACTGTTTTTTTTCTAAACTCTTTAAATTAAGATACTATAGCATTGCAAAGAGATCCAATACTCCAGTGAATTCTTCTCAAGTTGTCAAATGGCATATATTTATAAGTGAGTGATTAATAGTTAATTTTTGAACTTTTCCATTTTTAGATGCTTATCCTATGAAGGACATTTTAACCTTGGCATCACTCACATTTTGGTCCAGAAATTTTGTTGTGGAAGGGTCATCTAATGCGTTACAAGATGTCCAGCAACATCCCTGACCTCAATATACTGTATGATAGTACTCACAGCAGAGATGACAATCAAAATGTCTTTAGATATTGCCCAATGTCCCCTCAAGGGCAAATCTGCCTCTGTTCCTATGAAGACCACTGCTGTAGTGATTAAACACTCAGGTAAACTTTCTGAATTGTACAGAGGACAAAAAAAAAACCCTCCAGATTTGAAACAACAGAGTTTCAAATCACAGAAAAAAGAATGTACTCAAAGAAGCAATATTACAGTTCATTTTTCTAAATTTCTGCAATCTAAACTCTTCACTCTCTATATAAATAGACTTGAAATGAGGTTTGTCCACAAAAAGACATGAAGTTATGATTGCTTTTCAATAAAAAATCTGTGAACTATAAGGCACACATTAGAGCCACATAGAACTCATCATGGTTATAATTTATTTGTTTGTTTGTTTAGGGTTATGGTTGCTTTTTGTTTGTTTGTTTGTTTATGTTGCTTTGATAAACTATTCTAACCAAAATCGATTTAGAGGAGGAAAGAGTAAGTATGTTTGGCTAATATTCCCAGGTCATAATCCACCTTTGGGACATGGTAAGGTAGGAACAGAAAAAGAAACCCTGGAGGAATCCTGCTCATTGGCTGATTCTCAGATAGTGTTCTGATACAATTGTGCCCTTCTTGCCTAGAGACAGTGCCAGCGCAACAGCACAGTCAGCACTCAAGACAATCTCTTCCGAATATGGCAACAGGCCAATTTGATCAAATGATATTACCTAAATTGATGTTCCCTTTTCTGAGATAATTTAAGTTGTGTCCAGTTGACAATAAAAACTAACCCACACCACGAGCAACTAGATCCCCTTGTTTCTTGTTTTTATAAAATAACCAATGGAGTCCAATTAGCATTGGCTGTAATTGTGAAGGATTTGGTAGAAAGGACAAAAGCACTGACTAGAAACCCAAGCAAATGCCTTCTAGTGTTATTTGTTTGTGGCTGCTGCAGTCACAATTCTGTTTATTAGGAGTCGTATCAGATTTCAACAAAACACACTTGGAGTGAGAGAACTCAGAAAACACCAAAGAGGTTATGTACCTTAACATTTACTGAATTCTACTTCTTTCAATTGTCTATGTTTAAATTAGTTAAGGATTAAATTTTTCCTGCGTGTGCTTAGTAGATTAAGGTGCCTGCTACGCAAACTCTATGCCTAGAGTTTGCTCTCCAAAAGCCACATAAAACTTGAGTGGAATTTATATAGAATTTCGGAGCTAACCACTTTATATTAAATAACTATTCCAGGGCTCATCCCTGGGAGAGGATAAGTCTCCATTTCTCAGCAGGCACTAGATTTCTGTAGTTCTTTGATGGGGCCCTGTGAAATGTTCCTCTTTCCATATTAGCTTGTCTACTGATATTGTCAGTGTTCAAATTTAGTTCATGCTACAATAAATGAATGAATAAGCTAAATGTTGTGGCATACAATTTAATCCCAGTGCTTCCTTGGCAATCTAGGAGGTGGATAGGGAATTCTCTGGAAGCTGTAAGACCAGAAGGTCAAATAGCTTGGAGAATGAAGCATGGTAGAAAACTGAAATCCTCTTCCTATATAATATGGAAGGAGAAAACTGACCACCACATATACTGTGTCATGAATGTGTCTATACATGGAACAACAGCACTAATTTAGACTTTAATCACCTGTCTGTTACCTCCATTTACTTTAATAAAGTGTGTATTAACTCAAAAGAACAATTTTAATAAAAATTCACCCAGTCATCAGCATCTCACTCTGGACTTCTCTTGGTGACTCAGTGTTTGTGATCTCTGTTGGAAGAATCTAGACAGTGTACATGAAGTACAGCAGAGCAGCAGATGTTTTGCAGGGTGAAAAAGGGCACACTCCTAACGGGTGAGAGAAGACAATGGCGAAGGGGCACTAGGACAGTGGCAAAATACTTTGTTGATATGTATGTTTGGTAAGTTCTATAGTAATTCTAAAGTCTGGAACATGCTGCTTTCCTAAGGGTCTTTGTCCTGTCTAAGCAACTGAGACTTCTTTATCAGGAAGCCTCTTATCATACAGCAGCAACAATAAACACATGCACATACACAAACATTAATGATATGGATGATAATGTTTATAAATAGTAATTAAGTAACTAAAGTAACTTAAGTTTTTAGAAATAAAAAAAATATTTTTTATGACTAAAAAAAAAAAGTCAAGTATGTTTCCCTCTTTTGCTAACCACTATTCTTTTCTCTGCCTCTCTCTGTTCATTTCTTTGTTATGTCTTTCTTTGATGTTCAGTCTCCTTAAAGAAGGTTGACTGTCATTCTTCAGAAAAACTACAGCTCTCCAGGGTTCATCACAGTTCTCAATAAAAACCAGAAAGAATCAGGCCTAAGCCTCTTGATCTATGAAAGGAATTTATTCTGCAAGCATTCCTCAGCTAATTACTGTGATCAGCCAATTAATCCGATCAGCAAAGATAGTTGGCTTGACTACAATCTAAAAAAAGTAAGTTGTTACAGCCAGAAGCTAGACCCCTTTGTTAATCTATAGTCTGTCAGGAAAACCAGTTTCAAATCTTCTTACATTACAGTGAAGAAAATGAGACCTCAAACCAGGGACACATCTCCTAAGTTGAAACTGACCAGATTTCAGGGACTCTCTGTGGATTAAAAGATTCATTTGTATGACAAAAGACTGATTGAGGAGTCTATTTTGTTTTATTAAGAAAGTTTAGAGGCTACCACCTCTTCTCTATTTAAAAGCAGAAAAGATTGTGTTTTATTTTTCCTTCACTTACAGAGTATCTAGCTACTTGAGCAAGTTGACTAACTTGACTCTCATTCTATTGGTCTATGGGTGAAATCTAGAGATTTAGAGGAACCAGACCTTTATGTAATATTGGATATTTAGAAATCTGTCTCTGATTCATATCTTCTGAATTTAATAAAATAATAAATTAAAATGAAATAATAAAAATACTTATAAATACAAAGATTCTTTTATAAAGATTTATTGATTTTATGTGTGTTTATGAGTAATTTGCCTGCGTGCATGTAAGTGCACTGTATAGCCTGGTGTCTTCTGAGGCCAGGAAAGGGTGATGGATGAACTGGAGTTAGGGAAGGTTGTGAGCTGACTTGCAAGTGCTGGGAAAATAACCCAGGCCCTCTGCAAGAGCATCAAGCCCTCTGCATCAATGAGCCATCTATCCAATCCACAACACATGCATTATTAAATTACATTTCATGCAATATATTTTGATCATGTTATTTTTTGTTTGTTTACTGATTTTTTGAAACATGGTCTGCCTACATATCCCTGGTTGTCCTGGAACTCACCATGTAGACCAGTCTGGCATCTAACTCATAGCGTTAGCGATCTGCCTGTCTCTGTCTCTTGAGTGTTGGGGTTAAAGCTATGTGCCACCATTCTTAGATTTTGCTATTATTCTTTTCTAGGCTTCAACTCCTCTCAGCCTACTTACCTCCCTTCCTACCCACCCAATTCCTGCTAATTCTCTTTCTTAAAAAAAAAAAAGAAAGAAGAAGGAATAGAAAAAGAAAATTGACAAATAAAACCAATAAGACAAAAACATAAAGATGAAACAAAATAAAAAGAGGACAAAAAGCATGAAGGAAAAGAAAAATCTTTTTTTTTTCCTAATGGAGTGACACTAGGTATACCAATCACACTCCAGGGAAGTCCCCTTGTCCAGATATTTGTTCAACACAAAACCAAATACATGGATTCTTAATCTGAACTTACTCTCTCTTTTCTTTCTTGTTTCATCAAAAGAGAGATTGTTGTTAACAAAGGCTCCATATAGGGTTTTCTAACAGATTCTAAATCTGAGCCACCCTGCCCTAATAGATTGTCTTTGCCTCAACAGCAAAACAAAGTCTTTTCAGAAGTGTTTGTGCTTACCATATCATATGGTATAACCTAATTTGTAATAAATGAAAGTAGTGTTGTTTATCTTGAGTTTTGTAATCATTTAGGTAAGACAAATCAGGAACATGATGAGACAGAAGTAAAAGCTGTGATATGTGAAATTATGGAGAGATAGTATGTTTTACTGTAGGGGCTGGTATGAATTAGTGGGGAACTTTTGATCTTAACAGGGAACAGTTAAAGTATCCACACTGGATGTCTTTCTTTAACCCTTGCCTACTGTCAAGAAATTTCTTCTAGACTCCTCTAAGAATTTTTTTTCTATTTCCTCTAACAAAAAACAAAATTACTTACATTAATCTTTTCACCAAAATAAGATACATTGTTATTGGAAAGTTACAAATGTTTGAGGATAGCTAGGAAGCAATCCATTATTGTCTGCAGACAGCAGGCTTAGCCTCAGCTGCAGAACCAGACAAGCCTTTTTTTTCTGTCACTGTTTAAAAAAAAAATCAATCTAGTTCAGGGATCTAAATGTAGGAGAGAAACAGGCACTAAAATTATGCTAAACAGTTGACAGGAAAGCTCAGAGCTTCAGACTTCAACAGCTTTTGTAAAGGTTCTATAAAGCACAGTTACATGTTAAAATATCTGTACATATAAGTTCTCTAAATTAACCATTGACAGATCACCTCATGATCAATTATTTCTTCCAGTAGCAGCAAAAATTGGGACATTGAATTCACCTCTGGGCAGAACTTTAAGCTACATAAGAAAACTCCTATACATTGTAGAAACATCAAGTCATGGAATTGATATTGCATGCGTAATGAAAGTTATGTATTGTACCAATTTTGAAGCAAGTAACGAACATGATACTGAGAAATGTAAAGTATAAGAGAGAATGTATAAAAAGGAATAAAACAAATTAAATCATATAATATATATATATATAATAATAAAGTTGGTCTCCTTAGCAATTTAAACCCATTGTATACTCATTTTACAAAAAAATATGGAAAACCAATAAAAGACTTACTGCTAGGAGAGGCCAATTCTCCCCTTGAGGCCAAAGCCATACACTTACAAACAACACAGATTCAGCAAGTTGTATTTATATACTGTGAATACATATGCATTCACTTATATGAAATGCATATATACGTATTTATATATGCAAGACAATAATGCTAAAGAAGGCTAACAATTTTAGATGGGACATGGAATGGCTGGAGGGAGGAAATAGAAACAGACAGAGGTATAATTCTATTTTAATTAAAATGTGTTTTAAAAAAAAAAACCCTCTCCCCCCAAAACTGTAAATATGGAAATTTCTTTAAAAACTAAAATCATTTCTACCATTACCACCTATACTACTTCTAAGCAAATAACCAAGCAAATATAAGTCAATATATCATTATGATACTTGTACATTCATGTTTATCATGACACATATTGGAACGTCATTCATCACCAAAGGAGAATGAAATTGCCTCATTTGCCAAAATGTAAATGAATCAAAATCGCCATATTAATCAAAATGATCCTGACTCAGAAAAGCAAGCTTTAGATCACATTCCGAATACTCATGCATCTATTTGCATATTGATGATAAAGAGGATAGAAGGTGAGCACATATGTGCAAATTGACCACAATTAGTATATAGTCACAAGGACAACAGATGAATTAATGTGGTCCTGTGGAGGTCAGGAATTTATCATTTTCGTAGCAAATTAGTCAATGGAATTTTTAAAAAGTGGATTGTAAAATTGGAAAAGTTTGTGGAAAGTTTACTGACAGATCATGAGCATTTCACAAATGGTTAAATTATCTAAAAGCAAGAAATTCAAGGACATGCGTGAGACGCGGCAACAATCGGACCAGCGAATTAATCAGTCCTGACACTCTCTATAGCTGTCTTTTACTCCATTCTCCTTGAATGTCCATTTCACTTCCTGACATTCAAAAAAAGTAGCTCAAGAAAATTCCCTCTTCTACTTTCCAAAGCAGCATGCACAAATGGAAGTTCTGCCTTAGTGTCTCATGAGGAAATAAGGAAGGAATCTGTTTGCTTGCAAATGTAGACTTTCGGATGAGAAATGAAGTGTCAATACAGTGTGCCAAAAAGAGGTAAATAAACAGAAAAACAAAAGTAAAGAGAAAAGAAAAGAATGTTAGTAGTATTTTCCTAGAAGACAAAAGGAATTATAAGTTTTCAAGTGAAATGACAGTTGTCCTTACAGGACCTCTGTTTTAGGTCATAATCCGCTATACACTAGGTGCAAGATTTCAATTAGGTCTAATAACCACTCTTCTGTTAATATAAAGAACATAATTAGATCTTTCCCCTCATAAACCTTAAATAGCTATCAAAATGATGACATGTAATGTGTAAGAAATGACCCTTATGAAATACCATAAGCTTTTTGCTTTGCCATTCTGCTTTAAGTTCATATTTTTGTATGAATAGTATTTTTACTATGATACATGCTTGTTTATTGAAACATTATTTTTTGGTACAGTATATTGAATCAAGAGAATTTTACTCAGAATTTTCAGGATTACTTTTCAGGAGAGAAGGGGCCAACTTGGGCTGAAAATATTTAGTAGCTGTCACCTGAGGAGAGGGCAAAGATGGGAGGAAGAAGGAAAGACAGAAACAGAGTGATGAGAAACACCCACAAAGAAAATTACCAGACAGACAGAACGTCGCAGCTCAACCAGGGACGCTACTTTCTTCAGCACCGTAATAAGCCTGAAATTGAGGTTAAAAAAATGGTACATCATCACCTTAAAACTCTCAAACTGTATTTTCTAAAGATTAGCATCACTTAAAAAACACTATTAAGTGTGATAAACCCATATGGACTACATTGTCTTTGAAGTAAATTAACATTTTGAAATCACTCTGTGCAGGAAATAGAATAAGAAATACTTCATAAAACAATTGATGTCAAATATGTTCTCTGATTAGGGAAAATGGGAAGGTAGCTAATATGTAACTGATTTGTAGGCAGAGATTAACAGTGCTGCCAAGAACGAAGTAAAACCTCTGGGAAGCCTCATGCTGCCACAAAACAAGTTGACTGCATTGGACACCACCTAGGCTGCCCAAACAGCATGTTCACACGAAATTCAGAAGCATCACAAAGTGCCTGCACAAGGTGAGGAGTCTAAGAGGATTTGAATGACAAGTATGTGAACCAAAATGTCCTGCTCCACAACAATGTGCCATTAACAATTGACACCATCACCCAGGAGCAAAAGAATATGAATCAGCTTGATATTATAAAGTATTCAGTAAGTCAATCAAATAAGCAAATAATCAATTTGTGCTTTGTAAAAACTCACCATTTTTCTCTCTTTTAATAGCTGTCATCATATTTACAACTATTTTTGTATTTTTAATTTCTATAAAATTACATACTTTTTGAATATAGATACTATTTACAAAATATGTATAATAAACCATACCACCTACAAGTGCTTCCTTTTAATTTGAATACTCAAGTATATATTTTATCTCAGATTTACTCAAAAATAACATGCAGAATATTTGTAAGACAAAATTGTCCCATGTTCCTCAAAATTTTCTCTAAGTATATTTATTTCTTTATAAGTTATTTGTTAGTGTTTACAAATGTCTTTTCCTAATAGATACTTGGAAATGGCTAAATAGAAAGTATATGATTAAAAGCTTATTTAACTCCAATTTCATAGGCATATTTCTGCAGATGGTGTCCAGCTTAAATTAAAATTTTAATAACTTCTAAGAAGCGAGTTGCATTAACAGTGTGTGAGACATGAATTAATATTCCTGACAGAATAATAATAGTAAATATATTCTTTTAACAATTTCAACACTAATATTCATTTTGTTACAAATACATGTTGAAAAATATGAAGACATACATCACAGTCATGTTAAATAATTTGGAAGGAGCTGAAACTAATATTCAAATATGTCTCTATTGTCTACATCTTTTTAAGTGTCAGATTCTGTTTGATACAGTTGACTAGAATGAAAATGTCACCCAAGCAGCATCTTGATTAATGAGAAGGTCCAATAACCACAATCTTTGATCTTTACTCTTCCAAATATGAAGCATTTGGTGAAGCTGACACATTGAACTTCAGATGATTTTTGCTCATGACAATATTATCAATGAGAAGAAAATGGAAGAAACACAACAATCCATTATCCTGACAATGATTGCAACTGCAGTGCAAATGGAAACATTTCTCATCCCAACTTATTCTGGGTATTTAAAAATGTCTTTCAGAGTGAACAGAGCTTCAGTAGAACTCAATATGTTGAATTTAATTAAACTTCAGGTGATGAGACAGACAAAAACAAATACACAGTATGAAGAACATTTTAACTTTTTAATATTGCAAGACCATAGTAATATTTAGAAGAAACACACAAATAATAGTTTTCCTCAATATGCTTCATGCTTCTTTATTTGATCTTAACATTTTGTATAATGATAACATACGTCCAATAATTAAAGTATTAACTTTTGCATAGCATATTCAGTTACAGTGTAAGAGATATTTAGATTTCTCCAACATCTCTTCCATTCATTTCCCTTTCTGTGCCATGACTCAGTACAGCATATCTGCCTGTACAGGATATGGCTGCCTTTTGCCATCAGGTCTTCTTAGCAGACTGCAGTCTAGCACTGTGTTGTTTTCATAGCCTTTACTTGAGAATAATTGGGAAACTCTGTCTAGAATGTCTCTCAGTGAATGCTTGGCTTTGACTTCTATGGGTAGACATATACATGTCCAGAAAGTATTTAACAGAGTGTTATGTCCTGCTCAGAGCTTCATATCGCTGGAGTCACTCGTCTTTCTTCAAGGTATTAACTGTGGCAACTTGGCTAAAATGGAATCTCTCAAAATTCTTCATTATCAAGTAAAAATTTCTCCCTCTTAATTAATAAATTTTTTTAGAGATCTGTTTTGAGACTATACAAATACCTCATTTATGCTGAAATTGTTGACTTAATTACATAAATGTGTATGTGATCTTGGATATTTATCTTTTTACTATCAAACTACTACTACTACTACTCATTCTTAAGTTTGATTTTTCTTTCTTCCTTTTTCTTTGTTCTTTTTTAAAATTTTGGATAATATATTTATTATTTTTTGACAAACTACCACTTTCATACATTATATTCCAATCATGTTTACTCCACACACCCCCACTGCTTCCCGATTCAGTCCCACCTCCCTACACATCCCATGATACTTCCTGTTGTCTATTTTGTTGTTATTTTTAATCCATACAGTCTAGTTTGCATTGCCTAAACACTCTTAGGTGTTGGGGACTATGCTAGAGAATTATCAACCTGCCAGAGGTCACAAGGAAAACTGACTTTCCCTCCCAGACACTATCAAACACTCATAGCTCTTCAACTAGAGCTGAGCTCTATACCCATAACCCCATCTACATGCTAGGAATTTGTCTGGCTTGATTTTGGGTAGGTCTTGTGCATTCTGTGACAATATCTATGAGTTCATTTATTCATCTGCCTTTTTGTGTCTGCAAAATACTGCATTAGCTCTTATAACCTTTCTGTTTCTTCTTCCACAAAGATCCATGAACCTTGAGGTATAAGGAATTACTAATACATCACTCAACCCTCATCCTAGAAGATTCTTCTTACAGTGGGTGACATTTAACACAGACACCCACACCTGGTCAATATTCAGAGAATAAGAGGCTGAGAAGTGCTAAAAATGACTTCTATTCTCCACAGATTTTAATCTCTAGAGGCTTATTTTGTTAGAGCTAGAAAAACAACTCCTAGTGAAGAGAATAGAATGCCTGGCTTAGGTAGAGAACTCCCATTCCAGGTGGGCTGGCCAAGCACTTTGGCTAAGGGACCATCCTTAGGAAAGCAGACCCATCTGAAGCCATGTTAAGGAGAGAGGTGGAATAATTAGTTCTTTAATAAGACAGTGCACTATACTTTCCACAGTTCTTACTTCTAGTGCAGTAGCTTATGGACCTCAGTCACATAGGATTTTAAGACTAACACTTTCCTGAATTATTCAGAAAAGCATAAATCCTCTTCTCTTTTATTCCTTTCTAAGCATACTTTCTTAAAGACTTTTGGCTTCTTCCAAGGATTTTGGGCCTCCTTCCTCTTTCCCTAATGCCTCTAACCCTGCCATGTTGCTGGTTGACCACGTATCTGACCACCATACCACTTAAATAACAAGACGTTTTCCTTCTCTCCTTTATCATCTTCTGGGCAACAGCAGACATTTACAGCTTTTCTGTCCAGAAGATTTCACCTCAAAATCCAATACATTTGCTTTTATGCTTCCATTAGACTCTATTTTTAAATTGTCTTGTTAGTGAGGCTAAGAATCCCAAAAGGGGATCCCAGTTTCCTCTGTGTCGATTAGGGCTGAATAAGGATACTATTCAATTTAGTAATGCTTAAAGCATCATTGTCCTTAACATTGATTTACGTTGTAGCAAAACTGTATGCTGAAAGTATTTGAACAATGAATAATAGAATATTTACTAAGTTTCTTGAATTTATTTCAGTAAAATATGACTATGATCATATTCACTGCTACTTTCACTAATGTTTAGGTAAAAACGTTCTTTTCAATTTTGTAACAAGATAACAAATAAACTTTTATCCTATGTATAAGCATATACTCTCTATTAAATTCATATTTTTAACTGATTTTTTATCTAGAAAGGAATTCACTTTAGTTGCTTGGCTGCTATATAAAGATCTAAATTCTTCATTAAAATATTCACTGCTACCAAAAATAATTCAGATATTTGATATGCACTTTGAACTAATTATCTCAAATAGTAAAATTGCTTTATAAAACCTATTCTACTCTAATTCCCACAAAGTATTTTGGGAGTAAAAATGATAAGCTTGTCTTCGATAACTTAGCCACTATCTTTCATTTGCTTTATAAGAAAATAAAAAGGATTTTAAGAAAAACTAGCTGCTGATTTATAATAGAGTCGCTTAGTAACTTTAAATACGCTGATTGAATGGTTACAAGACCAAGAACTAAGGGAAAAATAACTTTAATAATCCTCCCCTTATCTAGACAAGCTGGAATGTTTCATTCCACAACTGAAAATGTTAATCTATTACCGTTATATTAAGTAATACTGATGCTTTTGTTACAGGCTGCCATTTCTCAACTTCAATTAAACTTCAGCATGACTTTGGGGCATAAGGACATGCATAAGGAAAATCAATTGCATACTTTTTAATTAACTTCACAATGTTCCACAGTACTATCACCAAAAATTTTATGTGTTGTCAAACAGGTTTCTAGGCCCGTGAGATGGCCCAGCTGATAAGTGCACTGCATGCCTGATGACATGCACTTATACAAAGTTCCCACCACATACACACACACACACACACACACACACACACACACACACACACACAAAATAACTACTAAAAATTTTTCAAAAGAATAAACAGTCGTTTAAACGGTTGCCTGTAAATATAAATTTATTTTGGTTCCATATGAAATAAAATACCATAATATTATTGTTGAATTTCATACACGTAAGTAATGAAATTTGATCACATGCATTTCACAATATTTTCTATATCTCTCCTCCGAATTCCTTTGTAGCTTCTCTAAAACTCCATGTGAAATATCCCCCTTGCAACTTCATGTCTTCATTTATTTATGGTTTTTCTTTGTGACATCCCACTAAGTCTAACCGGTGCTACTCATGTATGCATGGGTGCAGGAACATGCAAAAGAGGATGGGAAAAGAACCAGTGAGAACACACTTCAGAAAGGAACATTCTATTACATCCAGCAACTATTAACTGCAAATAACTCTCCAGAGAGGACTGGAAAGGGTCTCCCTTCTGTGCTGCAATTTTGACTGGCTTGACCTAATGCCAGTAAGTAACCATTTTAGTACGAGTTCACCAGTGAAATGACCTTGTCATGTTCAGAAGATAGCGTTTTCATCATACCTTTCCATTCCCCTCCTCTAGTATTCTCTCTGCCTAATTTTACTCCTTTTATGCAAGGTTCCTTGAGCCTTGACAAAGAGAAGGGCTTTGATTAAGATGTCCCATTAAGTACAGAGGCCACATAGTAGAGGGAGAAAAGCAAGATTTTCTTTGACCTCTACTGACATGCCAGAACATGTGCATGACCACACACACACATACATATAAACACATATGCACAATAAATACATGCACAAATATTTAAAGGATTTCAAAGTTTGTTTATGTTGGAATAAATTCAAATTGATTCAAATTAGAAACTATGACAACTACTTAAATTGAAACATGTCATATTGGATGAATACAGAACAACTATTTCAAAATTAAATAGAGAATAATAATCTACAGGAAGGACCATTCTCCAACAATCCCTTTGATCACTCATGGAGTTTTGAAGAAAACTTAACTCTTAGCATTGAAAATTGCCTATGAGTGTAGCAGTGTTTAGTGCCATATAAAATCATTCCAAGAAATAAAAAATAAATCTGCACACCAATTCCCCCAAGAAAGTAACTATTAATAAGGAAGTTAATACTGTATAAACTTACAGATATTTTATTACCCTTTTACTTTGAAATAAAATTTCTATTAATGCAAAATACTTCAGTGACAAAAGGTGGCATATGCCTATAGCATATTTTGTATTCCGTGACATTTTGTGAGGTTTATCATTGCTTTCATGTTGTCTGTATTCCTAGGACAGAAACAAGAGTGATTTTTCAGAAATATGTATGGGTGCCATTGAGTTATTTATATTTGTGCTTTATTTAAAAAGACTTTCTATACTGTGAGGAAATTTCAAATATCACTATCGTGTATAGCATATCAATATCATTTTATCTCTGATCCCTGTTTGAGTATTTACAATGTAACACCCAGTAGGTTATCATTTGTGTGAATGCTGGCATTTCTCTCCCTATAAGAGAGGGAGATGCTTATCAAGTGGAACAATTTCGTTCAGAATAGCAAAACATGTCTCTGGAGAGATGCATCAGCAAGGCCCAGAAGCAGTGCTAGCATTTTTCACACTCTGTAGCAAGCACTGAATTGATCTTTTTGATTCTGTATAATTCTTTGCAGTAGCATGGGCCTTGAGAATCCCCATTTTATTGTTTTAAAACAATGCAAACATAATATACTCAGGTACAGCTTTGTAAAGTGAGACTTAAAGTGAGCTATACTACACATTTAAGCAGAATTAGTTATAACAAGATTTATTACTCTTATTTATTATCAAAAGAGAAAGAATGACTTCTACAAAATAAATTATTTCTGAGCCGAGCAGTGGTGTTGTACAGTTTTAATCCCAGCACTTGGGAAGCAGAGGCAGGCAGATCTCTGTGAGTTTGAGGCCAGCCTGGTCTACAGAGTGAGCTCTAGGGAAACCAGATTCACAACAGAGAAAACATGTCTTGAAAAAAATGTTTCCTGTTCCATTTCTTCAATTAACCTCCAATCTCTTTTTCCTTGTATTGGAAAAAAAAGAAACAACTTAATGAATAGAGAGAATACATATGACTTAGAACAGACCTAAAATGTAGTTTAAAAACAAAGTGTTCAATTTCATGTGTACATCATTAACAACCTTTCCAAATTGTGCTGCCATAGGTCAAACATTAGAAGTTGAGTGCTACACGTACACAATTGAATACTGTTCTAGGACACCTTACATGTTGCTTACAGTACTTGGAAATCAAAGATCAACTCATATTCTTATGCACTGCAAAATGTACTAATGGAGGATTTTGTGTAAACCTGATTTTGTCAGTAATATTATATTTGAACATTGAAAATGTATTTTAAAAGATGAGATAATGAAATTCCACTATTCATTATAGTATTTCATTATAACCAATGAAAACACAATAGTTAGTTTTAATCTTATGTTAATTCATTTAACAAATCATTGCTCAGTTTTTTAGTCAAGTAACTATACCTGGATGATCCCCTTTTCTTCCTTCTTTTATTATTTCTATCTACAAAAAAATAAGAAATTTAACATATAACCTAGTGCTGAATGAAGTTGCATATGACAATTATTACTGACTATTCATTTGACATGCAATTATAGCTCCGATTAGAGTCATCTTAACTACTACAGAAAATATCTTAAGACAAAGAACAATAAGAAGATATTTATAAATTGGGATATGAAATAACTAGCATTTGCTCACTTAACTTAAAAGAAACAGTGAGTTCTTTAACTTACTTAAAAGAAACAGCGAGTTCTTAATTTTGCTGTCTGGTTTTTGTCTACTTAGTAGAATCTAGAGGCACTTGGTAAGAAGGAACCCTATCTTAGGAACTGTCTCCATCAGAATGTCAACATGTCTGGGGGCATTTTCCTAATTGTAAACTGATCTAGATGTACTTAATTATTGGGGGTGGAGCCATCCCTGAGCAGGAGGCTCCCTGGGCAGGTAGTTCTATATTGTATAAAGAAGGTTATCTGAATAAAGCTGGAAGAGCAAAAAAGAAACATTCTTCCATGCTCTTTGCTTCAGATCTCACCTCCAAGTTCCGGTCTTGGTTTTCCTCCATAATGGACTGTAAAGTGTAAGCCAAATAAATACTTTCCTCCCTGTGTTACATTTTGTTGGTATTTTATCTTACCAACTAATAGCAAACTAGGACATTACATTTGAAGGCAAACAGTTAGTTTAGCAAATGAAGACTTTGGGAACTGAAGCTTCATTAAGCACAACATGCCTATTTCCTTCTGCCTAGAAATGTATATTTTGTCACTGACTGCTTTTCTGTGAATCAAAGCTTCATCCCTCCAAGTAGAACCTATTTTATCTACTTCTTTACAAGCTAAAATACTTACAAAATTACTAAATAGAAAGACTAGTTATTTGGATTTCTCCTGATTCGTTTTCTAATCTTGACTGTTTAATCTTTTTAGAGGTATTTCAGGGTTATTGAAAGAATGTAGAAATGTCTTGGGCATTTCACAAACATCCCTCAACACACTGTGTACACCACAAATGAACAATGAGTACTTAGGAACAGCAGTTCAGTCAGTAATTGCAAAGACCTAGATTTTAATCCTTGATTGTCACATTGCTGTTTATAGTATCAAATTAATTAGTCTTTATATTCAATACCTTTGCTTTAAATTAAAGTAATGGATTCTTTCCTCATATGTTTGTTTATGATAATGTGTATTGCTGGGAGACAAATTTTCTTATGAAATTTCAAACTTCTCAAACAAAAGGAGTACAAAGAAAATGTCCCGTGTTAGATCAATACTTTAATTATAAATATTTTAGCATTTTTGCCAGTAACAGAAGTAAAAAGAAAATGACA
Source organism: Cricetomys ansorgei (assembly GCA_026225945.1). NCBI lineage: Eukaryota > Metazoa > Chordata > Mammalia > Rodentia > Nesomyidae > Cricetomys > Cricetomys ansorgei. The sequence continues at coordinate 53,943,126 of JAMJFZ010000056.1, read as the reverse complement.
TTTTATTTAATTTCAGAGGAAATGGTGCATTAAAAAGTCATATCCAACAATTGTCTGTTGAATTTTATAGAATATTTACTGAACATCTGGTAGATCCTTGTGTTTGAATACTTTCTTTTCGTTTTATTATTTGCTTCAATGTTCTGCTATAAAATATTTAATATTTGAGTGAAATATAAAAACCTCAAGATAAAAATTATTATATATATATATGGGAGTTTTCATGATTAACAATTTCAAAAACATTTTCAAATTTTGCAAATAAAGTCATTTCATGCATGACTGAATTTCTGCTTTTTTGAAGGTATTATACATTTCCATCAATTTAAGGACTATAAAAATGGATAATATGCTGTATTTAATGAAATGAGATCCTAAATATATTGAACAAACTTGTAACTCTACTTTGTGTAATGTATTCCAAATAAATTATAGGCAATAATCTTCTTTAAACTTGGTGTTTGCCAATTTAAAGTTGGTATTTGATGAATGAGTTTGGAAATAGAAAATAGAAGCACTACACCCCTTGATGGGGTGATTTTGTTATGTCTCAGACTGTCTTATGTGCTTTCTATGTGGTATACACTCAAACAACACAATTCCATATATTATGTTCAAGATCGACCATTAAAAACTCAGTGTAACAGCTGTAATAAAATAGCTGTCATTCTTGGCATCTGAAACCGTCTTTCCTCTCCCCATTGCTGACTATTTCCCTACTTGTTGGGAGCACAGAAGTCCTTGTACTTCCAGATCAGCACTAGGGAAAGCAGGAATATTAATATGCTGAGTTGTCTCTTGAAATAAAGAGATGTATAACCCAGAAGATGGGGAACGGAGTTGGCTAATAGCCTAGATTACCTCTACACCATTAATAGGGCCAGGTCATACCTGGACCCTCTAAGCTCCCACAAGCAGAACAGAGGTAGTTAATAGTCTAGGTGACACTGTGCTATCTGTACTACTGAGACCACACTGTATCCTCCCCTAAGTCCATAAGGAAACACATGTAACCTGTGTATAGACCTTGTCTTCTTCATGGAGGAACTGACATGTAGTTTGAGAGGAGATTTGATGTAATTATGTCTTCTTGTGCACACAAGATTGTTACATAAGTAAACTTCTTTCTAAATTGTTCTTTTCTTAAATATGCCTAAAATAAACTGTCATGTACCAGACTCTACAGATTTGAACCACCATCAGCTACTGAGTTGTGTTTAACATTTGCTTTTGCCTTTTGAGATGATCACTCTGCTGACCCTGGTGTTTGCAGAGACCCTCACACCGTACTTACAGGGCTTCTCTGAACTGGCAATATTTTCCATAGTTTTAAAATGAGCCCCTCTAATTTTATTGTATTTATCATATTAATCCTACATTACCTTTTTGCATTGGTGGAAAGAACAGACACTTAAAGGAACTGCATACATGGTAAAATCTTCCTAGTTCCTCCACCACACCTTCTTAATTATAGTTTCCTCTACCCAAAACAATTCCTGGGATTGGCAGCATAATATTATCTATTGTCATTAACTCAGATACTAAATTTATTGTATTCAATATTATCTCTCATCTACTACATATATTTATCCTTCCTGAGGACTCTTACTATAGTCTCCTTACTGTTTGATGACTCCTTACGTAAAAATACCAGTTTACTATCTCTATAATCAAATGAAAGAGGCAACGGACTTATGGAAAAAATAAGAAAACAGAAAATATTTGTTTTGTCTCAAAATCACAGCTGTTTGAATATGAGATCAAATCCATTCTTCGCTTTAGACCATTTGTAAAGGCAGCATTGCCTGACAGTACTGTTCAATAGAGTAGGGCTCTGCTGTGGAACACAAGGAAAAAGAGGAGACTGAGCCTCACAATCTTCATCAGTTGCATGACTCCACTCAATTAAAAGTATTGGGTTTATCCAAGCCTCCAAAATGCTTTGATACCTCCAAGTAAAACCACCCTACGGACCAAGCTTTTAACAGTGAGCATCTGTATAACATCGCTCCAGATTATAACATTTCTCACTATTCTGAGTTTTTAACAAAGTGTTTAATTCAACATAATTTAATTTTAATTTTATGTATAATTTAATACATTTTTAATAAGTACACATATCATTCCATGTTCTTATACAACTAGTTCCTTTTGGTTACCAAACTTTATTTTGAGTTCCAGTTAAAGGGATGGAAAAAAATAAGGATTTGTTTGTTGTTTTTTTAAATACCAGCATTCCAAGACTCTGAAGTATTGTGTAATTTTTAGACAGTCAATTTATTTCATATCACATAGCACTTGCATGTTAAAACAATATTCAAGAAAGATATCTTCCTTTTTATATTTGTACACAGTGCTCTGCAGATAGAAGATGCTGTCAAAGTAGAGAGGAAGCAAAGGTAAATGAGGGTTTCAGTTAAATAGTTCTCATGATTCAAAAATGGTAGCTTCATCTCTATTTTACAGAGTATAAAGAATTTATCAAAAGAATACAATATAGCTGTTATAATGAAGAAAGTCTGGAATTCTAATTCATATTGTGGCTCCTGTCTTCTCTTTGCTGTATTTTTATTTTAATAATATTACCAGTTAATATTTTAGTACACATTATTTTGAATTGTTTAATTAAACCATGTCATTCATATTAAATCTGCATTTCTAACATTAAGAAAGTTCCAGTAGTGTGTGTGAGAGAGAGGGGATGTGGAGAGAAACAGAAACAGAGAGAAAGAGGTAGAGATTAGTATCATGATACCATTAAGATTTTGGTTGATTTTAAGTATTCATAGGAATTTAGATACCATTTGGTTGAAGTGGACCATTACTGGCTAAGTGTGGTATAATTACTTGTCAAGAGCCTATGAGATGTTTTCTGAGAGACACAGCTTTAGTTTGAAATCTTATCATTAATAAATCCTTACTCATCTTTCACTATAAGCAATTCAAAATATTAGAGTTACAGAGTCACATTATTTATGTTCTCAATATAAAAGAAAATTGTTGAGAAAATAGAAGTCAGTTTAGAGTGGAAAATATAAACTACTGCTGAGCTTCAATGTAAGAAAAATCAGTAGAAAACATTTGAAAGACAGAAAGCTTAGTCAAACAATAAAGCAAATAAAGACCTTACATATACTTTTACACTAAATTTTAACTTACAGTTTCTAAATTCTTTGGATTTCTAGTATTATTTTAATCCCACCAATAACTGATGCATTTTACTGTTGAATAACATGTATTTCTTTAATTAATACCTATTAATAAATAAGTATTCATTCACTATATTGTCAGTGGACATTAGCAGCAGAGACCACACGAATAGTAGAATAGTACAATTGTAGTACAAATGTTCCTATATATCATGAAGCAATTCTGGGGAAAAGCTTAAGTCACATTCCTAGAAGTTGGATTTCTGAGTCATAGCAATGCTTTTCAATGTAGTTGCATAAATTTCCATGAATGCAATATGCAATACTTCTGCCTGAGCTTAGGTACAAAATAAGAACCACACTACACAGTTCAGTTTGAAGACATGAAATATTTCTTACTCCATTGCTGTTAATAAATACTTCTAAAGATGAATAAGACAGTGAAAGAATCTCTTAAAGTTTTCTACAACCTTTTGTTAGAGCTACTTGGCCTATTCTACTAATTGAACACTACGTTTATTTTTCAACCCTGCTTGTTACTGATTTTTAAATTTAACATTGATTGAGAAATGATAACAATATATTCATGCAGTACAGTGTTATATTCTTTCTTTTATTTTTGAGATTGTAATATAATTATGACATTTTCCCCTTACCATTATGTCCTCCAAACTCTCCCATATATTCCTTCCTTGAAATTACTGGAAGAAAACAGAGTAAACTTTGATTTAGGGACATAGTTTTACAAGGTTCCATAAGCACAAACAACACACACACATTAGAGCAAATATCTGTAGTTATACTGCACTAAGCAAATGCAGCAACGAGGTACACACTTGTCTCCTATCAGTTCACCAGGTCCTCATGCAGTGCACAGGCCAGGGTAAAGGACAATAAGAAACCAGAAACTAGCACTCCTTCCTGGCCCTGCAAGTGTGGGGAGCTGATCTCCCTAAGCCTTTTCCTGCCTCTATCAATGCCATGAGGTTAAACTGCTTAGGCAGTGAGTAGTTTTCCACCACTGGCCACAAGACCTGTTTTTCTCTCTTAGACTTGCTTTTCTCTCTTAGAGTTGTTTTTTTTCCTTTTAATACTTACCCTTAACTACTTCCTCCAGGTATGGGGTATCCTCATTTTGTCCAAATGCAAAAACATCCTATTTTTGTTTTTTGCCCCTAGATATCCTGTTTTGCCCCTAGCTAGTTCCTCCCTCCTTAGCCTATAAATGCCATGTAAAAACACTAAATAAATGGACTTGATCAGAGAACTTTGTCTTGTCCCAGTCTTTTTGCATCTCTTGTCCCCCGAAATCCTCATTCTCTCTTCCAGGATCCCCAGTTGATTGACCTGTGGGCCGAGTCATGCAAGGACATTATTTCAGGCCTGCTTTGGGATCCTAGACTGACATGAGCACATTCTCTCTCCTGTTCTCATCAGAATAAAGGGAAACCTATACAACTGTAAAAAAGAAAAAAAACTACAAAATGCTTATCTGACAAAGATGTATTTTTCAAAATATGTAAAGAAGTGATGCAGCTTAATAACAAACAGATTGTCCAATTAAACAAAGAAAAACATCAAAGTAAACATTTCTCAAAGAAAGAACTTTAAATTAATTTATTAAATGAAAGATAAATAGCATTAGATACCAGTCGAATGCTCAGGAAAGTCACAATGAAGTGTCAACTCATCACAGTTGGAATAATTTTTAAATTAGATAAAAAAAATCATTAGTAAAGCTATGCTTTAAAAAGAACATTTGCACAGTGTTGGTTGAAGCAGAAATGTCTATAGTCATAAAAAAAATACATGAATATCCCTCAAAATACTAAAAATGGGGTCTAACATATGATCCATATGTATCTGAAGGAAATAATGTTTCCATACCAAATAGAAATATGCACAGCCATAAATACTGCTACACTCATCACAGTATCTAAGATATGAAATCTGTGTGCGTGCTCATCAACAGTAATTGAATAAATAAAATCTGGTGTTTGCATAAAGCGGAATATTATTCATCCATAAAAAATGAAAGTATCATTAGTAGAAAATGGATGGAGAATGCCGTGTCAAACAAAGTAAGTCAGACACAGTAACAAATGCCATACGGTGTTTCTTTTATGTGGATGTTGGAGAACGCTGATCTGAGTGTGAGTATTAGTATTAGACTCTGAGAAGAAGAGGACTTGAGATATATGGAAGAAGTGGAGGACTCACTTAGAAGTAATAAAATCGAGATTTCTATAACACAGTAGAATGAAGATGATTTGGAATTATCCACAGTACATCTACGAATAACAGGAAGGCTAGTAACATAAAGACATTATAAGGTCACGGACACACTGAATAGCTTGATTTGATCTGCGAAATGCTGCTTTCATGTATTGAAATTCCATAATATATCTCATAAGTATATACAAACCTATGTGTTGATTCATGTGTCTAAAACACTGAAAGGGATAAAAATAATTAGTAGCTTGATGTGATTGTTACATCCTGTACTATTAAAACACTATGATCATAAAATTGAACTGATAAAAGGTAAAACAGAATTTTTAAATTTGTTTTGCCCTTTGACGTGTTTGTGGGATGACAAGTATGTGACTGTGTACACAGATATACGTACTCATGCCCATGCCTCAGTGGTCGGGGCAGACATCTTCCTCTGTCACTCTCCGACTTACATTTTTAAAACAGTGTCTATCATTGAATCTATGTTATGCTGATTCCTACACATAGGCTTCTGTGCAAGCTCCTGGTGTCCTGAGTTTCTCAACGCTCATGTTAAAGACACATGGGCTTCTGCTCAGCATTTTCACATGGTTACTGAGGATTCAAACTCAATTCTCCATCTTTGAACAGAAATCATTTGTCCACTGAGTGGGCTTCCTAGTTTTTGATTTACTTTTTAAGAAGAAAGATGCCAGGGCTTCATGCTAGAATGTAGAAGCTTTATTAATAAAAGTAAGAATTTCTTAAACTCAGGAACTCTGAAAACATGTCAATGGAGCTGACAATTAATGTTCTCCTAAGCAGCTGGTGGGGTTGGAGAAGGAGCCCGTGTAGCACGGATGCTCTAGGGAAGGAATGACTCATGCTCTGGACAGCATGCGAGAAGCTAGGATAGGACTCCAATAATCTACTCAGAATCTTCCACAATTTAAAAATCACAAATTATTTGTGTATTCCTCCATTTACCATTTTAAACTTTTTATAATTTCATTCACGAGAGCACTGTATTTGCATCATCTCCAACTCTTCCTACCCCATCTACAAAGCCTCCCAGCCTCTATGCCTATGTCCCCTGGGGTTCCCTGCTTCTTCTGTATTTGTTATTATTATTATTATATACTCTTAGCTTTTGGAAACTGCTGATTGCCAGAAACAGAAACCACAGGTAGTGTCACTCTCAGAGGTATATAGTTTTGATGAAATGCATTTGGTGCAAAGGGGATCCTCACTGTTCCGTTTGCAAGTGAAAGAGGCCACAGAACACACACACACACACACACACACACACACACACACACACACTTGCTTTAATGAAACATTCACATTCATAAATGGAACAACATACATAAAACATTACTAAGAATTATTTCTAATTCATAATATTTGCTACAGTTTTCATTGTTGTCTTAATAAGACTGATGTAATTGAATTTTAATTGTGTCTAATGTGGTGAATGAATCTCTATATGGGAAAAACAAATTTTATAAATCACAAGTGTCATTTAATACACATTGAATTCATTATAAATATTGTTTTAATTTTGTTAATAGCTTGTTTAATTCTTCAACTAGCAATATGTAACCAAATAATAAAAACAAATCTGTCAAGAAATGTATACTTTATTTCAAAGTAAAAGTCTTGGACATCAAAGACAAAATGAGGCCAAAGTAAATGAGTTGAAATAAAGCAAAATTGATTAGCTGGGTGTGGTGGAGCATGCCTGTAACCCCAGCACCTAGGTGGGAGAGGAAGGAAGAGCAGGAATTTGAGGTTGTCCTCAGCTACAGAGTGAGTTACAATTCAATATCAAACTGTGCTATGTGAAATCTATGTTAAAAAAAAGCATATGTTTCATATGTAAGTGTGCGTATATATTACTGTGATTAGAGCTTTGATTCTTGGCTTATTGCTCTATGAAGCTACTAACTTCATTCACCAATGCTCCCTCCTGGTTCAGTAAAAATAAACATCAACAAAATGTTATCAAATAACAAAATTCTACCCTTTCCTCGTAAAAAATGGTAAGTGATGGAATCACATATCTTATGACTACATTCCTGAGAAGTTGTAAGGAAGGAGGATGGTGAGTTATTTACTTCTGCATCTAGCAGAGAAAGACCAATAGAAATTAAAATATTTTAAATATGTGTAAAGACAGCCATGTATTTACTCTTATATGCGAACACCAAAGAATAAAGATTCAAGCAAAGTTTCTAGCCTCCAAGCTCATTGGACTATGGGAGTAGTACATTAGTTTATGCTAGCAGTCATTTGGTATTTTCAGCATGAAAATCAGAGGGAAAATTATATAAAAAATTTCCCTTACCAGAGAATAAAGATGAACTTTAAGTGAGAAAAAATCTTGGCTCAGCTCTTTAAAGGTAAATCATTTGCTAAAAATATTCTTCTTTCCATGCGTAATTCCTGAGAGTACAGAAAGGGTTTAAAAAATAAAAATAGAAATAAAGCTTCCAGCACTTTTATCTGCTAAATGTTTCACAAAAAAAATTATGGGAAATAGCAAGTGATAGTTAGCTCTAATTAGAGCACTGTTAGGATTATTTTTTCATCAGACTATTTTTTAATTGAATATGCATTAGGATAAATCATCTATTTCATACTAAGTTTTATGATAACATGCGTTAAACAGCACCTACCCTACTTAAAAAAAACTATATTTATTGAGCTATAATTTATAAGTTACAAAATTTACCATCCAGTGGCATTTACAGACTCACATTTCATAAACCTGTCACAACATTTTGATAACCTACAGGACCTCTATAACTGTAATTAATAGTAATGCCCGCTTTCTAACTCTACCACTTACAATCTCCATCCAACTTCCAGTAGCAGGTTAACACTTCCGCATTTGTTCTACATCTTTGTCAATTCCAGACATGTCAAAATTATCTCTTCTCCAGAGCACTGCAATCATATATCTCTTAACCACTGTTTCCTTCCTTTTAATAGTGAATAGCATTTCTTTTTATATGCATTTCACTTTCCCTCTCTCCGCTCATATGTTGATGTACACATGATTGACACTGTTATCTAGTGCAAGTCATGCTGCAATGACAGTGAAAGTATATGCATACTCCAAGCATGCTGATTCAATTTTATTCAGACATGCTCATAGTTGTGGAAGCGGTGGGTATTCACATTTTGAGAAACTTCCATTATTTTTATAAAGACCATAGTAACCTAACTTCATTTAAGCAATGGGGGAGGGGTTAATCTTTTACACATCCTCTTCCTTTTCATATAAGAAAATTTTATTTTCATATAAGAAAAATTTATTTTTTTATTTTTTATTTTCATATAAGAAAAATTCTAGCAGGTATGAGAGAGAGAAAGAGAGAGAGAGAGAGAGAGAGAATGGTAGCAGTAAGTTGCTGCTGAGCTAGCTCAGCAAGAAAGACAAAGAGGCATATTTCTTAACTGTAAACCTTGCCAGACCACAGCAGACGGAACCACCATCCTGACCAATGTCATACTCGATCAACAGTGGAACCCTGAGCATCTGAACTCAAGATTCTTCTTCTTTCGAAACTCCTCGGGTGTTCTACTGATAACACATGCAGATCATTAGCAATCAAACATTCCCCACAGAAATCCAACACCTGCAGACAATACAAAATGCCAGGGCTTATGCATCCCTTTTTCCAACAGTGCACAAAAATATTTATTTTAAACACAACTAAAAATAAACTCCACGAGATTTCCCCTTTTCTCTCTATATAAAAAAAGTTACTTTTCATTTACAACACAATTTAACACTACACCAGCAAAACTACTTACAAGAGGAACAATTATGAGGCTTATAATGCACATGACTGAATGATACCAAACATCTATCAATGTTTTAGGACAGCAGAAAAATATTATTACTGTCCAATTATCTAGAATTCATTTATAATCTTCTGGGCTCCTCCAAAAGGCTTGGATCACTTCTTGGGCTGTGCCGTCTGTAGCACACACAGCTTGTCCCCGAGGCTCTGGCTGGCTCCACCCCACTGCTGCTGCTGTTCTTGGTGGTCATCCCACAGTACTGGAATCTCAAAAACTGCTGGGGTCCCTTGTTGCAAGTGGGCTGCACTTTCACCATTAGCCTCTCATGGGCTCTTCTTTTATGGTGCCAAGCCTCAACTTTTTTACATGACTTCATTCTGCGCCTTCAACTGCTACTGAGGCTGCACCTTCACTAATGGCCTCTCCTGACCTCTAACAGTGCCAGGCCTCAGCTGCTCTCCAAACACTCTTTCATGCCTTCAAAACCAGTACCACCTGCGTGACTCTTACAGTAGCAGCATGAGATACAATTTCGGCCTATTCTAGAAGACAGCTTCTGTGTGCTGACCTTGAGGAAACGCTTTTCAGGTTTTAAAATAGAGTCTGGTTTACTTGAAAAATAACTCATCTCTTTGTCTACAGTAAGGGTTCCCTGATGGGATGGAGTTCTCATCACCATAGACCATAGAAGATGTGTCTTATTAGGATCTCTTTTAGACAGGTTTGCAGGAAACAAACAAACAAACAAACAAACAAACAAAAACCTATTCAGTTTAACTAAGCACTTTTTGGCTTTAAACCCTGGTTTCCAAAACATCAGGGGGTCCTGGGCCGATGGGAAGAATCTCTGGTTGAAATAGTCTGGTGGTTTAGCATTTTTTTCTCACCACCACTGTGGAGAAACATATACCCTTCTTCATAGACCTCAAACACAAGATCTTGAGCTTCATGCACACACAAAAAAGCTACTAAAATACTCTGTTCACGAAACAGTATGTTACCACCAGCAACAGGAGGGAGCATAGACTCCATGGTCAGGAAAAACAGTAAGAACCTTGCTTTTCCTGCTCCCAGCTCAACTCATTATATCTAAAGGCCTCCATTCTGTGGCTCTCAACTCAGAACTTCTTTCTTCATTTATTTATTAATTTCCTTTCTTCTTAGAGACTTATTTCCTTGCTTTCTCCTCTTCCTTAAGGAACCTTCAATTAATACCTTAATCTCTATCCTCTGGTAGCTTCCCTGAGTATACTTCACAAGACCCTGCGAGGTCTAGAATTTCTTCCTCTTCTTCCTTGTCTCCATATTTGATGAGTGTGACTTTAGGCCCCCACATTGCAGGCATCACTTGTAGCTGTTAGGCTGCTGTGACTCACCAAGAGGGACAACAAGGAGGCATTTTTCAGTGATGCAAACCCTGCCAGACCTCAGCAGAAGGAACCACTATCATGACCAATGCCATACTCACAGTGGAACCCCATGCATCTGAGCTCAGGTGTTTTTATTCTTTCAGAACTCCTCAGGTGTTCTACTGATACCACATGCTGATCATAAGCAATGAAACATCCCCCACAGAAATCCATCACTCGACAATACAAAATGCCAAGGCCTATACATCCCTTTCCCCAACAGTGCACAAAATCAATAATTTTAAACACAACTAAAAATAAACTTCCACAACAGAGAGAAAGAGACAGAGAGTCAGAGACAGAGAGACAGAGGGGCAGAGGGATTTCATGATTTGACTTGTACTTCTTTGATGTTAGTGATATTGAACAATATTTGATAAAACTGTTAGCATTTGTATGTTATCTATTTAGAAATGACTATTACATCCTTTCACCCATTTTTACATTGAAAGTTTTTTTCCTTGATATTGAGTCACTTGATTTTGTCATATGTTTCCACATAAACACTAATCAAATATATATATTCAATTCTTTCTTCACCTATTGTTTGCTTTTCTGTGGCAAAGTTTTTTGGTTTGATATAATTCCATGCATTTATTTTCATCTTTTTTTTCCCCATGACATTTTTGTAGCTCTATCCTGAAATAGCATCAGTTAGTCCAAAATCATGAAGGATTTCCCCTCCATTTTTATGAGTAGCTCTTGGTCTTTGATCCATTTTGAGCTGATTATTGCATAGATGGTGGACATACAAGCTGTGTAATGATGGCACGGCATCAAGTTAATACACTGTCCTTTCTGCAAGGTGTTCTCTGGGGCCTACAATCTACTATGAGTTACCTGTCAGTATCTGGGTTGATTTCTATCTTCTATTTTAGTGTATTGACTTGTGGATCTCCTTTATGCCAATTTCATATTCTTGGGTACCCATAACTTCATAGTATACTTTGACGTATATATTGTGTTATAACCAGACTTACTCTTCTTTTTAATATTAATTTGTCTACTGAGGCACTTTGTAGTTTATGTGTATTCTGTATTCTATTTTTTTCTTTCTGTAAAAATATAATTGAAATTATAATATAGATGACATTAACTCCATAGTATGAGGATTTAAAAGGATCACTTTGATTAGATTTCAGCCTGTAAAAGTATCTAACAAATTCAGACTACTTGCTGACTTGCAAATTGTCCCAGCACTCTCTATACACTGAGAAGTACAACATGTATCTCCATAAATTATATTAACAAATCCTGTGGATTTTCTTTTTAAATTATTTTTGTTTCTTTTCCTAGTTTCCAAAATCAGGATATGGTACAGGCTTAAGGTAAATGTCTCATCAGATGCCTAAATGACACTGCAGAGTTTATATTGTAGACCTCATATTAATTTTTGGGTGTAAAGAAATTATGCAATGATTCTCTATGTTACAAGTCATATACCAGTATTTCATTTTAATCTGTGTTAATATGAGACCAAAATCACAACATTTTCCTGTTAGAGAAACTTTGTACTTTCCTTTTGCTTATTGTACTAGTCACCATATCCAGTGTGCTCCTCTGCAGTCCTCGATGAAAGACATCTTTGTTTAAGGACTTTAGAGCTTCCATTTGTAAGGAAAGTGTTAATGGTTATTTATCTCATGGATGTCAGCAGCAGATGTCATCATCATCTGTATATTCTTCTCTCTGCCTCAAGAAAGCAATAAAAGACCTACCCTATTGGTAAATGCAGATTAGAATGGTGTCAACTAAAGGCAATAAGAATTTCTTTCATTTTATTATTGTTTCCTAATAGGAATAGCTATACGTCCGGGTCTTAGTTTCATTGTTGTATTAAAGTTTTGATCTTAAGGGTCTGAGAAATGAGAATATTATATTAAAAAGTCCCATTGCAACAGGCAGAAATAAAGATATGAAGCCACTGTAGATAAAAATGAAAGAAACAAAAGTGAATGCTAGTGTGGGAGGGTATACCATCACAAAAAGTTAGTAAGTGCTTGCATGTGAGGACCCAAATTAAGATTCCCAGCACACAACTAAAAGCCACTAAAAAGTGGTACATGACTGAAATACTAGTTTTGAGGAGTAGAGACAGAAGGGTCTGTGAAGCTCAATGGCCAGTTAGTCTTGCCAAATTTTTGAACTCTGGGTTTGGGAAGAGATACTGCAAGAAAAGAAGAAAGAAAAGAAGGAAGGAAGGAAGGAAGGAAGGAAGGAAGGAAGGAAGGAAGGAAGAAAGAAAGAAAGAAAGAAAGAAAGAAAGAAAGAAAGAAAGAAAGAAAGAAAGAAAAAGAAAGAAAGAAAAGAGAGGGGGGAGGGAAGGAAGGAAGGAAAGAAGAAAGAAGATAGAGTGATTGATAGAGGAAGAAACCCAATGCTGATTTCTGGCCTCTATATTCAAATGCACACATAGACATGTGCACATACATGCACAAATGTACACAGGACTATAATGCACAATCACATGTGAACACATGCAAATAAATAATAATTTTAAAACAGGACAATATAGCAATGTTCCCAGTGCTGTATTCATCTAAGCATAGAGCTTAGATTACAGATAGAAGTTATTCTACTCTCTCTTCTACCATGAAAGTCTAATCATCAAAGACCATTCTGAATCCTTATTGGCCTGGAGATGCTACCAGAGAAATTTACATCAAAAAGGCTTTTACCATCAAAGTTACCACTCACAGACACTCAAGCACTTTTTCTTGATCTTGATACTTCCTTAATTTTTTTTTTTTCCATTTTGGATTCAAAGAGCTACGTAAAACTCAAAACTACCTGTTTGCTATATATTCCTTCTCTAGGGTTTCCAACAAAATATGAAATTTGCATGTAAATAGCCTTTCTTGTTTTTCTATTGTTAGTCTTCTTTTGTACCAGGGATTCATTTTAATTAAGAGCCTATGAAAGTTTATTTCTGTAGTACAAACACAAAATAAATCATATGTTAATAGTAAAAGAAGGTTGTAGCAAATGGAGTCTGATGAAAGAATTCGAACAAAGAACTAGTATCATTTCAGAAAGTATTTTTTAGAGTAATTTAAAAGGATTAACTTCCACTGGCTGAATTACCATCAAGTATTCCCCTTTTCCCTCTTTAGGTATAAACACTTTCATTGGCTGATATCTTTTGGAGGCCTGCTCTTTTCTGAAGTGAAATGGAGGAGGAATGGATCTGAAGGAGAAGGGAGGTGGTGGGGAGCTGGGAGGAGTAGAAGTAAGGGAGACTGTGGTCAGGATGTATTTTATATGAGAATAATATATTTTCAATACAAAAAGAGAGAAAATATGTTTTCTACAGTAAATAGGAAATGGTAAGAACTTCTCATTATTCTGTAGTTCAGTCAGTGCATAGAAACAAAACCAGTGTTATTTGGAATAATTCAGGAGTTAGCATTAGGAGTAATGGTCATGGATGGGTTAAATATGCAACAAATAATTATGTTCTTCGATAATTCTTATCACTATAATAGACCTCTGCATAAAGTGCACATTTACTTGATCTACTTCTTAATCATAAACTGTAAGGACATTTTGAAACCATTGATAAATTTATATAAGAAAATTATTAGCATTGGCAAATATTTGAGTAGTGGCTGGAGAATTGGTTCAGCAGTTAAGAGCACTGCTTCTCTTGTAGAGGACCCAGGTTCGATTCCCAGCAACCACATGGTAGCTCACAGCCATCTATAACTCCATTCCCAGGTATTCTATACTCTCTTTTACCTGCTGTCAGGCACCAGATGTGTACATGAGCACAAACATACATGCAGACAAAGCAGCCATACAAATGAAACAATTTTTCAAATAAGTAATGTCTTCCTATCTAATGTATATTTCTATTTTTCAACTCTATTTGAGCAACTTCTGCAAGTTACAGAATTTGTGCTATATAGTATGTTGTTTTATCTGTATTTCTTTGATGTTTTTCATAATTACTCTAACTTTTGAGCTATTACTAATGCATATGTTTACTTATTTCCATTTGGTTAGTTATTAATTAGTGCCAAGGTTTGCGTGCTTCTGATGTATATAGAGAGAAGTCTTTGAGAGAAGGAGAGACTGGTAGCACTCCTGAGGCTATCTAACTGCCTCTCAGTTTTGTAGCTGAAATAAGGGATGAGATGGAGGAAATAATTCAGGGCACAAAGAGAAACATGCGGTGTTTAAGGTACTATAATCCAGGAAACATGATATCTAAGTAAAATATCCTAAACACGTAAGCACAGGAGAAACAAATCTGTGTCACTGGGCTGCTGATAAAAGAGCTGATCTTATTTCCACACTTCAACACCTAGACTCATTTTTCTAGCTGTTTGGGATTCAGTAAATTACACTAATTCCTGTTTCAGCATTTTGAAAGATAGGATCTCAAAACTGTCAGTTTGAGATACATATCTCATTTGAGCCACTAATGAGTCATCCTAATGATTATGCAGCTTGATATTTAAAAGCAAGGTGCAATATGATAGGCCTCTCGATACCAAGCCACACACATTCTTTATGGTAAATGTGATGTGTTTAATCCCTTGCCTGTAAATCAGGTGTTTGCTTCATAAATCTCAAAATCATTCACTAGTGATTCTTCACTGGTGCTCTGTGAACAGGGATAGCAAACGTTCTCATATATATTCTGTCTTTGCCCAAGAATGCTTTTCCTCCTGTGGGCAAGGAGATCTAATGTACTTGCATCAGATGGTTCTAGGACTTCTGTCTATGAGGTAAAGACTCAGTTCTGTCTTTAATGTTGGAGGAAGAAACATTCAAAAAAGGCAGAAGCTATTTTAGCTTTGATGATGGAGAGTAAGTATTTTGCTCCCAATCTTAGTTTTGATTGTTAGCATCATGGCTTCTCTGTTTTTTCCAATGAGAGTGTTTGAAGGCAGAATTTCTCAAACATTAATTTCTCAAGTCATCATGTCCACAGATTTTTAATTAATATTACTTTAATAGGCAGGTAGACATTATATCTACTTAAAGTACACATTCCCCATTTGAGTATTTTAGTACCTCCCACAGTAGATATTCTCTTAAAACAATTAATAGGAAATGCAAAAACTTTTGGGTACTGAACCTCTTAAATAAGGCTCATTACATTCCTCATCACAATACCTCTTAATTTTCTAATTTTACCAGTTCCGTACTCCCATGACATATTCAACCTCCTCTGGCACCTGATACATGCATATTCCAGAAAGATATTTTCTCAATGCAAAATAGACAACAACAATGTCTATGAATAGTCTTGTATCTTGCTGTTTTTCCCTCATCCCCCATTATTTTGCCCCTCTCTAACTGATGCTTTCTCATGACAGCAGTGAGATTTTGCCTGGCATAACGATATTATCTTTGGTTGTTGAGCCACTAAAACAATGGCTCTTTTCCTTTGCCACCTGGCCCTTAGGAGTGATTAATAATGGGTATGTAGGTGAAGTAAAAACCAGGGTTATAATTAACAGCTAACCAATAGCTATGTGCCAGTGGTGTTTTAATATACATATTTAACTGATTTAATTGTCACATATTGCTGAATTTTACATCAGTATCCTCGAGGAATACTTGTCTGCCAATTATTTTCCTGATAAGTCATTACTTTGGGAATGAATAAAGAAACACTATACAAATAGGAAATATTTTACCTTTTTCCTATAAAGGAATTATATAGAAATAGTTTTAAATATATCTTATTAATTCTTATAAAATTTCATACAATGTATCTGTTTAATATTCTCACATAAGTCTCCCAAACTCATCCCAGAACCATTCCTTCTCTAATCATCCCCCAATTCATGTCCTATTTTATTATTATTATTATTATTATTATTATTATTATTATTATTATTATGTTATTGATGATGATGGTGATAATGATTGATGATGACGATTGATGATGATGATGATGAAGATGATTTTGAATGGACTATCTCACAGCAGATGTCCTGGTCTTCTTGCTCTTAGAGTTTTTCCACTAACTAACTAACCAACTGTTGTACTGTTGACACCTCATCCTCAGTTGATCTCTGCACGTGAGCAGTTTTGCTTTCTGTAATGATCTCCTTCTGCTACAGAAACAAGTTTCTTTGAGAGGATATGAAGGTAAACATTTAGGATCCAGATAAAAATTATACTGGTTTGGGAAATTGCAGTAGTAGGTTTTCCTCTAGGTTCTATAGCCTCACTAGCCTTACTAGTTGGCCAAGCCTGGATTTCTACATTTGAGCAGGACTTAAGTACACTTAGATGGCTGTTGGTTACTCCCAGGATATAAGTGCCACTATTACACCCTTTGGATGATTTTGTCATGCTGGTCATTGCTGTGGTTCACTGATATTACTGCTGGATAAGTCCCATCCAGCAGTTCAATTGATTGCTTCCCTCCATGAGCAGTTTGCCCAGCTCCTTCTAAGCTGTGAGAGTTACTCACTATTTTCACTCTCTTTCCAGACAGACAGGCAGACAGACAGACAGATCAGCTTTAGATTTGATTGCTTCTGGCTTTTCAAAATCACTTAGCTGAAATTGCCTATCTGATTTTGTACGATGTTATCATGAGAACTCCAGTGGAAGCTCGTAAATTGGTTATTTAAAATTAAATCAGTGCGGCTGACATTTCTAAAAGGTCAACTCTAATTTATTTTCATATTTCTAAATGTTGAATGGAGTGTGATGTGTATATAATATATATAAATTAAATCATATACCAAAGCTAGTGCTGGTTATTAATAGTTTTAATAAAATGAAAATGGCATTATACATAGAGTTGCTTTGAAACACACAGGTACTAAAATAGTCTTAATTAATCATGAGACTCTGACGTATATGAAGTAAAAATATAATTATATGTAAAATTAATAACTTGGCTATAATGAGTTGGTTATTCTGTATATACTTAGTCTGTTTTTAAATTGACAACATCGCTATCTATCATCTATTAAAATACGCCAGCAGGGAAACACAGAATGAAATTAATTTAAATTGTTTTTATCTTCTGGTGATAGGCAATAAACAAATTTAACTCTAAAATACCCAAAATGAAATGTATATGGTTTGATCGCAAGCTTTGAATTAAACAAATTACAGTAATATAGTCATATCACATATTTTACAATTTTTGTATTAAAGAAAATAAATTGCTCCTAATACTGTGCCCAGGCTTCAGTCTGATGGATATGCCTCTCCTCACAGGACTACAGTTCATAAATGGAGAAATGCCCTAAAGAGAATATGCTTGCTTTTCCTTTTTTACCACTCAAAACTTTCAAATGCTGTTATGCACACAGGCTTGATTTTGAACATTTGTTTTATTTTTTTCTCAAAATAGAATATTCAAATGAAAACTTGTCTTGAACATTACATTTCTCATATTGTATACACGATCTACAAAACCTTTTACAAGCAATGGCTCGCCAGTAATATTCCTTTTTGAGTCATCTAGAATGCTCAGGGAGTTTAATATTCCAGAGAGGACCAGATATCTCATTCTGAAGGAATGCTTTGTAATTGGCTGTAAGTATCCTATTTATCATTTTTAGTTCTTATCTTTTTCTCTGGAAGAAAGAAATGAATTTTGACATGCCAATTACATCTTTTTTTAAGAACCTCTGAAAGTTAAGACTACATAAAACATGAATCTGCTGGCTTTAACATTAAGTTATTGAAATGATTAGTGATTTTTTATTACTTTTAATTTTAACAGATCCAAATTCACTATGGACAGGAAACACTAATAATGCCATTTAAAGTATGATTTTCCCAGTTATGTGGACTCTTCTTTCCTATTAAGCCATTGTCCTTTCAAATCCTGAAAAAAATCCATTTTCACTATTGATGAAACCTTAAATATGAATGAGGGCATTGCATTTGCATACTATTAGCAGTTTACGTATGAAAAGAAGCATTTGAATAGCACTCAGGCTTTATAGCCATTTCCTGACTACAGGGCTTAAAGAATGTTGGTGAAGTTAAAAAGAATGACAAGTTGACAAACATCTCATAAGTTCTACAACTTTTACTAGGTAAGATTAAGGAAGCAGATACTTTTTAAAGACCTGAGAAAGTTCTAGAAATGCTAAACATTATAGTAACTGAGTGCACCACTGAAAAAAGTGAATTAAATGAGTCAAGTTAGAATGTAGGATGAATGTTTTCCACTGTAAAAATTTCCATAATTAAGAATCAGCAATGGCGGCACTTGTGAAAGCTGGTGCTTACTTCTGGTGCTTACTGCTATCTGATTCTGACAATATATGTGCTGTCAGGATATATATATACATGCTGACAGAGATATTTTAACCATAAAAGCCTCCTCATATGTTCCATGGTCAAGAAACTTTCCAGTAAAATGAAGCTGGGTACTAGTGGCACCTGCCTTTAATTCCAGCACTTGGCAGAGGCAGAAGGATCTCTGTGACTTAGAGGCCAGACTGGTCTACAGAGTGAGTTCCAAGACAGCTAGATTTACGACTGAGAAACCCTATGTCGAGAAATATTCACATGGTCATCTACCACACTAGTTTTCAAATCATCATGGTTCATTTTAAAAATAGGAAAAAAAATGAATATATTCTCTACCTTAAATAAATCTCTGTGCTTCAACTCTGTATCTGTATAAATGTCTCATAATTTTATGTGTCTTAAAAGATAGCAATTTTAAAAGACACTTTCATGTTTTATTTGCTATATGTCTTACAGTTAGTTACTATAACCAAATGCTATATGTTCTTGTGTTAAGTAGTTTAAAAATTATTTATTTTTATTTTATGTGTAGGAATGTTTGTGTGTATGAATGTTTGCCTTGTATAGATATGCACTACCTACTTGTCTCTTGCCACTGGAGTCCAGAAGAGAGCATCAGTTGCCCTGGAACTGGTTTACACACAGTTATGAGCTGCCTTGTGGGTGCTGGGATTGAACCTAGGTCAGATAAGAGAACCATGTACTCCTAAGAGTTGAGCCACCTCTCCAGCCCCTTAAGTAGATTTAATTTTTTTCTTATATTTTTACATGCACTATATTTTATATGTTTCACTCTCACAACTCCTCTCATATCCTCACTACCTTCCAACATTTTAATAGTTTTATTTTCTTTTTTGTAAGCTTCCTTTGATCACATTAATATCTCTTTTTTTATTTTCTAAAGCTTATTTTTTTCTAAAACTTACTTATGTCCCAAATTTGGAGATCCTCTCAAATTC
Organism: Cricetomys ansorgei; assembly: GCA_026225945.1. Lineage (NCBI taxonomy): Eukaryota > Metazoa > Chordata > Mammalia > Rodentia > Nesomyidae > Cricetomys > Cricetomys ansorgei. The sequence continues at coordinate 53,923,335 of JAMJFZ010000056.1, read as the reverse complement.
ATGGTATTTTGGAACAGATCTTCTGGCCTCTAGCTTTGAACCTGTATTCCTTTTATTTAACTATTTTGATATGTTTATAAGATGCTTCTCATAAATAAGATTCTACCAGGTTCTCATAGATTTTGCTAGAGTTTAGACTGCCATCATAGTGTCTCTGATTCACTAATGAAATTGTTCTGAGGACCTGTGATTATACTCCATCGTTACAGAGCATACACTCATTTCAAAGTTGTATTGACAGTCAAATGTGAACTTTTTTCTCTGACATCAGTGATTCACCTTCTTCTGAAGATTGATTGAATTGATTCCTTTCTATTCTCAATGAAGCTGGTTATTCATTTGACTTTTCTTTATTCTTTTAGGCTCATTTGATGACTTCTGCACATTTTATTTTTTGACCTTTGGACCTTGAATCTTTTATTCCTTTGCTCTCCCATGTATACTTGCTCTTTCCGCCTCTTATCTTTTTCCCTCTATCACATCTTTTATTTAACTGAGTTTAGCTCAAAGGAGAGCTGCTAAACAAAGCAGCTCTGACTTAGCCCTTTTGTCAGCTATCAAGATGAAATTCACTTAACATAAAATTAATCAGTTTACTGTGAATTATTCAATTCTGGGTTATTCTAATTGTTATGCCTAGAAGAATCATGAGGAAAAGTCTTAATTAGTACTAATATTCTATTATTTGATTCTAGTGGTGCTTAAAAGGTGTCTCCACTGTTAGAATTTGTGTGTTTTGAAAGTTACACCAATTATTTGAGATTTTATGTATATATCTCATGTATCCAGAAATTCAATATTTAAATAAATACCTGAGATTGCACCCAAGCTTGCATATTGCTCAATAATATTTTCAGTTCCATAGATATGTGCATAGGTTGTTTTTCAAAGTGGCATTAAATGATAATTTTGCATTTCATTTATATGCGTGTATAAACATATATGTGCATATGTCTTTATTTTATATTCATTTAAAGCATTATACAGATAGTTTTCATTTCTATAGTCATAAAATCATCCACAGTGAAGATAAACTATATTATATTACAGCATTCTATATTGCATATATACAAGGTATGTCTTTTCTTTCATTTTTTATTATTTCAAAACAAAATTCCTAGGTAACCCTCCATTCTACTGAAGATAAATCTCTTTCCTACTTCAAGGCTAAAGGTTCATAAAAGCAGTACACACTGCACATAGTATACATTGAACAAGTCATTAACAGTGTCTGTCACTTACCTACTCCACCCGAAACACCAAAAAAAAGCAGTTCTTCTTCTATTATTACAGCAAGCAGACCTGCTTAAATGGAAATAGGTTCAGTCTTGAAAACATATTTACCAGTAGCATTATAAAAACTGAGTGTTAGTCCATCCTCCATGTAACCCCAGGATGGCGAAGGGTCATGAAAAGGCAGCTAGAAGTAAATTAAGTTCAAGCCTCACACACACAAAAGACTGTCTCCCAGAAATCCCACTATAGTGCCCCCAACTTCTCTTCCAAGATGTTCACATCTCCTCGCCTCTTTTCTCCTTCAAGCCAGTCAGAGACAGTTTCTGCAATTCTTCTGAGACTTTATCTCCCCTTCCTTCCTTCCCTTGAATTTAAAAGAGCACGGGCCAGGTAGGCAGTGGTGCACACCTTTAATCCCAGCACTCGGGAGGCAGAGTCAGGTGGATCTCTGTGAGTTCAAGGCCAGCCTGGTCTACAGAGTGAGTTCCAGGTCAGCCAGAGTTACAACACAGAAACCCTGTCTCCAAAAACCAAGAGAGAGAGAGAGAAAGAGAAAGAGAGAGAGCAAACAAGGATGGGTATTGGGTACATGAGAGGGCTTGAAGGAAGGAAAAGGATAGGACAATTTAAATAATTAAAAATTAATAATTATAATTAAAAATATATATAATTTCAGAAAAAAGTTAAAAAATTTAAAAACCATATGTATTTGAATTTCAAAGGAGGGGAATAGCATATTATTTTATCTTCAAGTTAGATATTTCATTGCTGTGCGCGATCATCGTCTCCCTTAAATTCGTATGAGAATAAGCACACCTGGTTTTCTTTCACTCCATTAGCTAACTTTTTAATTATCCTGTGGCTTCCCATGTGTACCCGTCTGTTGTAGGTGATGATGTGACTCACAGATGAGCACCAGGATTGCTTACTTTCACATGCCTTCCCTGGCAATGCTATTGATTTATATAACTTAACAAATTGAACTTCCATTTTCTGCCCCAACTTCTTCTCTCCTGGGTTCCATATTGTAATCCTCAAATACTTTGGATCCTGAGAATTTTTTCAGAGATAATAGAGACTCGAGGTATCTAAGCTTGAACCCATTATTTCCAGTTCAGGATTTTTTCTTTTTAGAGTTTTTAATTGAATAAAATTTTCCACATCTGATTTGTTACTTAAACCAAACTTTTATGTGTGTGTGTGTGTGTGTGTGAGTGTGTGTACATTTGCCTGCAGGAGAGTGTGCCAACGAGTATATGTAGGAAGGCAAGTGGAATGTGTCAGGAGTCTTTCTCCACCACGCTGTGTCTCATTGCCTTGAGAAAGGGCCTATCACAGAACCTGAAACTCACTATTGTTCAGCTAGACAGGCAGCTGGCAAACCCCGGTGATCCTCCTATCTCTGCCTCCAAAACAGGATTGTAATTCTTACTTCTTTTTAATGCTCTAAGAATAAAAATGATATCTAGACAGTGATCTATGCTTCTATAGATAATAAAATTGGGTGTAGTTCATTTTGTTTACATTTCACATACAGACAGTTATCACTAGATGAGATGTGGAAATGCTACTTCTAATTCCTGCCCCTGTTTTTATTTTCCAGGCAGAAAATGTTATAATTAATTACTAAGTGTTTTATTATTTTGAACTATTTCCCTTAGAAAACTGTTAAGCAAAGGACAAAGGCACTGCAATCCAAGTACCCAGAGAGGCTGAACAAGGAAGGGCTCAGTTATGACTTGGGGATCTCCCAGGAGGGGAGTCTGGGGGGAGACAGAAGGTTCAGGCAAGCTGGGGGATGATGGAAATGGGAGGAAGGGACACCAAGTGTGGGGAGAAGGATGGAGGGAAGGAGTGCGTGGAGGGACATTGAGGGAGGCATCACTGGAGCCCACGATAGAGACCTTGGCGAGGACCTCTAGCAGTGTGGGACAGGGAACTTGAACAGGCCATCTTGTGTAGCCTGCAAGGCTCCCAGTGGAGGAACTGAGACACCATTCCAACCACAAAACCTTCAACCTATAACCTGTCCTCCCTACAGGACCCAGTGGGACAACAGAAGGGCAGAATCCCATGCCAAAGGAGGGAACCCATGCTTGATTCTGCAGAATAGGCCAGGAACTAGAGACTGGATAGCCAGGAGATAATTTCTAATGATATCTTGCTCTACTCATAGGTTGGTTCCCAGTCCAGTCTCCATCAGAAAGGCTTCTGGCAGCAGCTGAGGGGAACAGCTGCAGAAGCCCAGAACCAAACATTATGCATAGCTCAGGGAAACTTGCTGAAGAGGGGGCGGAAGCATTTCAGGGACCAAAGAGGTCTGGTCGGGAATAGCAGGAGAGCAGGCCCTACAGAGTCAATGGACCAGCATTCTTGGGGTTCCTCAAAGCCTGAAGCAGAAGACAGGGAACCTAAAGGGTCTCCTAGATATACTATGTGGTTTTTCTGGCTTGGGGTTCTTGCCGAGAGCCTGCAGGCTAGAGTGTCTATGGGGCTTCTCTGGCACTTTTGCCTGCCTTTGGGGCCCATTCCCTCCAGCTGGGTTGCCTGGTCCACCCTCCAAGTGGGGACTGGTACCTGACCTTGCCCCATTTGTTGTGCCCTGTTTGAGTGGTGACCCTAAGAGGACTTTTCTTCTATGGAGAAAAGCAGAGGTGGGGGAGGGTGAGTGGGGAAGGATATATAATAGGAGTAGAGGGAAGATGGGAGGAGCTGGGAGGAATGGAGGGAGGGTAGGAATGGTATTGACATGCATTATACAAAAGAAGAAAAAAAAAGAAAAGACCTTAAAAATGATTTTGACATAAAGATAAAAAGCATTGAATATAGTCCACAATTCAGTTAGTAGTTGGCTATTATTCATAAATACACTGGTTATTAAATATTTAAATATATTTTAATAAATACACTAATATTCCCTTTAAAGAGAAAAATAAAATAAAAGAACTAGACAAATTAACAAAGACCCAAAGAGAACGCTTCTTGCTACCATTTCCTAATCAGCACACACCTTAGAGTAAAATTGAAGTGTGAAACACATGTCCCAAGTTCTTTAGGTCAGCTCTTACCTCCCTGCCTCTCACATAATTCGTGTTTATGGTAGTACAAAACACTTCGCTTATCTCTAAGCCTTCAGGACCAATGGAAAGTTGTTTTTATTAAATTACTTCACTTTGATGAGCATTGCCTTCTATATTTGTGAGACAATACCTACAAATAGTACTTACTGGTACGCATTATGAAGAAGATCAAACGAGTAAGCACAAAGGGTGTTCTGAGACAACATAAACATTGATATCTACTAGCTAATACCACTCTGATTATCCTTCTGGCTTAACACAAAACATTGAACATTAATAGAAAGTTTTAAACATAGTGCAATGATAGTATCAGTTGCACACATTTTGATTAAAAAAATAAATAAATGGAATTAGAATCCGTGTCTTATGGGATTTAAAAGCAGGGACATCATGGCCATTGTTTTTATAGTCATATTGATGTTCCTGATTTATTTATTTATTTATTCATTAATTCATTAATTAATTAATTCATTCATTTATTTTTAAGAACTTGCCTCAAGTTTTATTTGTAAAAACGACACACGGCACCATTGACTGTCTACAAGTGGTGTTTAGGTATGTGACACCAGTCCATCTGTCTGCACATCAACAGATAGAAGCCTTTTCTAAGAAGCCTTCACAGGGGACTTCACAGGCCCCGGGTGCCTTTGGGAGCCTGAGTTGGAGTTGAAACCTGAGTCTGCCCTGGACCTGTAGCTTCTGCCTTGGTTTGAACCTTGTGCTTTGATTGACAGAGGACCCTTGGCCCTTAGCTTTGAATTCGCTTCCCAAGTTTGGTGCGAAGGATGAAAGTCAGGCGGCTGAGTTTCTGGCTGGGGCCCTTTGGCATCCTGGGCTTAACCGCCTCAGGCTTCATAAGGGTCTTAATGGCCTCTCACGTGCACTCATTGCCTTTGTACTATTTGCCTGCATCTTCGTCTGGCCTATTTGTTGAGCTTCTTGGTAATGCACATGTTCCTCAGGAGCTTGAGGTCAACCCCCTTAAGAGATGTGTACCTTTGGACCGAGGTTTCTGTGCCATTTTCGGGATGCGTTGTGTGTGGTGCAGTTCTTGGATTTGGCCATGTCTGCAAGGTAACTGCAGCTCCCGAAGAGCCTGGTACCAGAAGAGAAAGAGATATTACACTTTAAAGAAGCATGAAACTATATAAACACAAACAAAAAAAATGGACTCAGCAGGCTATGCGTGTTCACTCACGCGCATGCACACACACACACACACACGTATAAAAATATAATCAAAGAAAAAATGCTATTAGCTCAAGAGTAGAGATGCTTGAGACGGTGTCTGGGAGGAAGTGGAGGAGGAAAGAGAGATGGGAAATGTTGCAATTCTATTTCAATATTGCATTTTTAAAAGAAGTATAGTTAGTGGATGTTGAAGTGTTTAGAAAGTGCATACAGATAATAACTGAGGTGATTGAATAGACCGAATAACCATATAGTTCCACATACTGAAGTTAATGAAACTTTCATAGTGATCTAGATAATTCTGTATAACAGACAATTGCAAATGTATAAATATATACAATTGCTCAAAGATGTTCAGCGTTATGGTTCAGTTCTCTCTTATCACACTTTGTGATGTTATGTTGCCAGCCTGACCTCTCAACTTCATACCTTTCTTGAATAACAACAACTTAGATTCACTAGATTTCTGCCATTAACCAGAGGATTTCTTTTTCTAAGTCTATTTGTAGGGAATCCTGTATCAGCCATACACAGATGCTATGAGACACATTGCAGAATGCAAAGAATCTGGAAGGTTTTTGGTTTTTTGTGGGTTTTTTTTCTCCTGTTTCAATAAATCTTCTTAGTACTACAAGTGATAGACCACAGGACAACTTCATGCAGTTGCTTCGATGCATTTTTAAAACAGAGTATTGATTTCTCCTTGAGTCTGGTACCGTCATGCTCTGTTTGGCTTAAGTCAACCTTAAAATGTGTGTTAATCAGCATTTCCACCCTCTAATCTCTTCATATTTTACCATACTTAGCCTATGGCATTTTCATAGTGAGGTTATAGTCTGTCAGATTAATAGAAATCATTTAATTAATTCTCCTAACATCATTCAGAGAAAACAACTTCATTAATACTATTAAGAATAAAAATATAAATACATTAGAAAGGTGAAATATTAATTGATCTTATTACAGCAATTATTTAAATAAAATAATCCAAATAATTTGAGTCTGCTTACTGTGTAATTCACAGGCACGCAAATTTCAGTTCTGGTTCAGAGTAAAATTTCAAAAGCGATAGCTGATATCTGCAAGCTGTTACTACAATACACATTTCAATGTCTTTGTCTATGTAATGAATACAAATACAAATTTATAAAATATTGTGGATTAGAAAGAAAATATGAAAAGTTTAAATACAAACATGGTTTACTATTTGAGACTGAGAAATCACCAACCTCTAGAAATTTTCAATTTTAGAGAAGGATTGATCATCTTTAACTAGTATTTTTTTTCAAAACAACTAGGATATAAGGTTTAATAACAAAAGTGGGAAACATAAGCAAATTCGTAGCTAAACCCCTAGCTCCTGCTCTGTTCCAATTAGTGTGGTTATTGGCTTGTTAATTTATCACTGTCACGTTATTTTTTTCTCATTAAATGTGCGGAAGCAGAGAGCACGTTTATCAAATTAAAGCAGAAACAATGTCTGTGTGTATCACCCATTCAGTTTCAAGCAACTTAGCTCATGTATGCAGAAGTGTGGTTACAAACACAGAGGAGAACCTCAGAAAGAACAAAGAAACATTGAAGAGGAAATATTCTGCATTTCAAAACTTATTGTCGGCTCTTCTACTCAGACAAAGCTGTCTTTCCTTATAAGTAATTTAAACTAACAAATACTGCTGAATGAAGTTCTCTTTAATCTTCTAATATTATGGAATAGTGGCTCACCAGCTGAAGTGGTTCCTTGCCTTTATGAAATTATGAAGCACACCTGTTTTGACACAGCTCTGCAGAGAAGAATGGCATTGCTGGCCACAATCACATTTAATGAGAGGCCTGCTTAAGGACAGAAAAATACAGTTACCTCCAATTCTAATAAAGCTAATAATTAACGCCATATGTAATATCCAAGCAAAGAACATCACTAAGAATGTAAATATGAAATGCTATATCTATAATATGATTACAGAAAGATAAAAACTCATTTCTTTCTCTCTTTTTGTTTTGTTTTGTTTTTTTAGACAGAATCTCTGATTTAGCCCTCTCTCACATTTCTTAATATTCAGCCATCAACAACCATTTTTTTCAGATATATTTATATTCTAAGATAAAACATAGACACGGTCTTCTCTCAGACATTCTCAGTTATAAGAGCAGGCACATTCCTTCCTTCCTCAGAAATATTCACTAATTTTCCAAGGGACAAAGTTGATAGTCTTCCCAGAGGAGCAGACAGATGGGGTCACCAGCAGTTCACAGATGCTACAGGTTTCTTCTCTGTGATGCCCTAATTTTATAAGCAGGCAATATCAGCTGGCCTTTTGATATCCTGTGCAAACTTGTGCTTTGGAAGTTCTTAATTTGTTAGTATTGTTGTAGGCAATCCATTGCTTAAATCCATTTTGGATCCTTCTTCTCACTGGACAAATCTGTCAGTTAGTACAAACACAAGCCCACAATAATGAAAAAAATTTGCTGTTTAGGAAAACTTCATTGCTTGATAAAAATGGTACACTTGATATTTTATAATTTAAAGTATTAAGTTTCTAGAGGCAAAACTACTTGAAATAAAATTACCAGTTTGTGGGTGTCTCTATGTATGCTTGTGTTCCATTCATACGCATATGCAAAATGTATGTCTGTCTATTTTCTTATGGCTGTAAGGGGAAGAAATTAGCTATCTTCCTCTACCAGTCTATGCTTTATTAACTTTATTAAAGGATGTCTCACTGAATCTGAAGCTCGCAATTCCATTACAGGCTGAATGACCAGTAAGCTCCTGGGATATATCTGCTGGTGTCTGACTCTCAGTACTAGGTATGCAAGCTGTGCTTTCATGACTGTCTTTATACATGATTGTTAAGGATTTTAACACAGGTTCCCCTGCTTACACAGAAAGGCTTTTACTCATTGTGTTATCACATCAAACCTCCAAGTAATGAATTTTTAAGTATGTAAGTTAATGATGTTTTGCATATATACTGCATTGGAACAACATCCACAAGTACAACACAGAATTCTTATTAAGCACACATTTGCCCATGCAGTGTTAGCATCAACTTGTCTTGCCTTGGCCAAACACTGATTTGTTTCTGTCATTATCTCTGTTCTATAGAATTCTATACTAACATAATCATACAATATTCATTGCTATGTTTCTGAATCATTATATTTAGCATGATTTATGCTTGGATATGCCAGAAAAATGTGTTCTTTATTGCTGGGTAGTATTGTATTGACATATCACAATTGATCTATGATTTCAAAATTGGGGTTTATTTGCATTTTCAAGTTTTCAGCTAGTATGAAAAATCTTGTATTAAAGGACAAAACTTGTGTAGGTTCATAACATTATTTCTCCTTGAAAAGTATGTATGAGTTACATGGTTACATGAGAAGTGGCTTTTTAAACATGCATAAACCATTTACAGAGTAGATGACTCACGCTACATTACTACCACACATGTGTGATAATTCCAATTAGTGCAACATTCTTGTCAATGCTTGGTCTCTACAGATGTCTCCAATTTAGTCAATTAGCTCTTCTAATGGATGCATGGTGACGTCTCCTTGTGATTTGAACTTGCATTTCCCTCCTTAGTAATTGCATTTGAACATGTGTTTCACCTGTTCCTTTTCTCTTTCAGCTCTCTTTGTAAGGTTTCTATTGAAGTCATCTTCTGAGGATTGGTAGGCTTTAGATAAACAAATGTGTGATTATTAACACTGCGTTTCACTTTTTAAAAAAACCTTTTGAAGATGTTTTACCTTCTATGATCCCAATGATTCTCATATTTGACTATTTGAAATCCTTAAAATGTTGAGATATTTAGGCATTTTAACTTTTTTTTTTTTTTTTTTGGTTTTTCAAGACAGGGTTTCTCTGTTGTAACTCTAGCTGTCCTGGAACTCACTCTGTAGACCAGGCTGGACTTGAACTCACAGAGATGCACCTGCCTCTGCCTCCCAAGTTCTGGGATTAAAGGAATGTGCCACCATCACCAGGAAGCATTTTACTTTTAAATTATTTTTATTTTTTATATTCTTACAACTCAACTCGCTGTTATTTAATTCTATAGTTTGATTTTGACAGTTTTACCCTGTACTTATTCATTTATTTACTTATTTAAAGGAGATGAGTTCTCACTATATAGTCCATTCTGGCCTTGAACTTTTACCTTCTCATTACAGAAGCTAGCATTATAGTTGTTGTATTAGTTGGGGTTCTCTAGAGAAATAGAATCATTATATATATACATTAAAAAGGAATTTATTTCAGTGCCTTATAGGTTGTGGTGCAGGTAGTTGAACGACAACTATCATCTCATGGACAGGCCGAGCATCTTATAGTTGTCCAGTCCATGTAGCCAGATGTCTCAGTTGGTCTTAGTATATGTTAGAACCTGAAGAAGTAGGTTCTAATATCAGTAAATGAATGACTCAATCATAGGACAGATGAACTTGCCAGAAACAATCAAGGCAAACAATGCAAAAAGAAAGCGCTCCCTTCTTCTGTGTCTTTTTATGTGTGCTGCCACCAGAAGCTGGGACCAAGATTAAGGTGGATTTTCCCATCTGAAATGAGATAAACAAGAAAAAAATAGCTTCAGTCCAATGGAAACTCTTAAATATCATGGGTTATTTCCAAGTCTATCGGTTACTCTGCTAAGGCTCTATTGACGAAGACAATATCTAACACAGAGAAGTTGAGCTGGTGCCTAACTAGAAGGTTCACCCCTACAGTGCCAGAAGGTACTCTACGTACTACCAAAGGAGAAAGGTAATCATAAACATATCCCAGCTACAAAACCTGAAACCTACAATAGTAACCTGCCCATAAAATAAATTGGTGAAATAGTGGCACTAATGTTATAGGAGTAACGAACTATATTTTTAATTGGATTTAAGGTCTATTCCATGAGATGGAACCTAAACTGGCTAAGAAGTTGAGACTAGATAAGTCATGGGCCTACGGAAAAACTTAATATTAGCATTCTTCTAAAGAAAAACAGCAATAGAATAACTCCTGAAGACACACTGCTATACTCAGAAGTCAGTGCCTCACTCAGACATCATCAGACAAGCTGCTTCTTTCAGTAGATGCGAATTAACACAAAGACACACAACTAAAAAATGTGGAAAGAATGAGAGACGTTGGAGCACTCCATCAAAAATGGGATATCTTCATCAAAGTTGTCCCTCAAGGCTCAGAGATTTATGCTAAAAGGAGGTAGAGAAATTGTAAGAACCTCAATGTGGAAGATGGGGTCTCTGTGTTGAGAAGGAAAGCAGACATAGACTTCATTCCCAATAAAGATACTACTCGTAATATATACCAACTAGCACACAGAAAATCAGCAGAGTCTCACTGGACGTAGTAACTACGCTTCAATGCAGACCCCATCCTGGAGGATGTTGCCAACAAAAAACAAACTCAATGGCCTTTTTTGTGGACTTTTTGTTTCATATTGCTATTTGGCATTTGTTGTCTTTGCTTCTTTTATTTTGATTTCTTTTATTTTCGTGGGGTTGTTTTTGTTTGTGTGTGTGTTTCTTTTTGTTTGCTTCAAGAATAGAGAGAAAGAATATAATATTGGGTAGGTAGAAGGTGGGGGGGATATAAGAAGAACTGGAGAGAAAAAACATGATCAAATATATTTATTAAAAAAATTTTGAGGAAAAAGAAAAGCCTCTCACAGATGTGCCTAGCCCCTTGCTTTTAGTGAATTCCATGTGGTCGAGTTGACAACAAAAATATCTATCACAAAAATGTCTACCACCATAAACAGTAAATAATGAAACATTATTGATAAGATTACTTTTTCTAGATATGCAAATTAAACATCTGTCATATTATATTGTTTTTCGTTCATGGTCAGTTTCCTCTCCCAAACGGAACAAATACAGGTATTTTTATTCTTCACTAAGATTCCTTCATGCAGGCCTTACTTTGATCTACTCCATAAATGAGACTACCAGATTATAAAATTGCATTCAATACATTCTTTATACTAGGATTTATAGAATTATTTCTGTCTCAATCTCTGTGTCTCTCTTTCCCTCTCTTTCTCCTTCCCGTTTTTCTTCCTCTTAGTTTTTCTCTGACTCTAATTTTGTCAATAAATTTAGACTTTGAAAATAAAAGCTATTATTTAATTATGTATGCCAAATCAGTTTTAATTCATTAACTTAAGGACATTTATTTAATGTTTACTGTCTTAAGTTCTTGGAAATGGAAACAAAAATATATAAAAAATGTGTTCTAATATATCTAGCATAAAATCTCTTACTTTATATGTGTGTAGTTATCTATGGTGTGTATTTTTGTATTGTACTTAATTATAAATGTAAAATGTCCATACTTTCTTATTAAAGATAAAATTATCTGTATAACTCAAATTAACAATACATTATTAAACTATAATTCTTGTTCGCTTGTGTTTGTTATAATGAAACCGTTAATATCTCACCAATCTATTGCCAAAGTGCTTGCTAAATTGATATTTAAATTCCTTATTCTTTACAAATGCATGGAAAAGGTTCTTAAAAAACTATGGGACTTTAAAATGAGAAATCTGAAAGAAATTCTTTCTATACTCATTTTGCCTTTGTTGAAAAGTCTCTTTTCTAAATGTGAATTCAAAAACCATCAAAAGCAGCATACTATTCATACTTACTCTCTCACTGAATAAAATTGCATAGATTACAAACAGCATCTTTGCATTCAAGGCAATTTTTACAAGAATCCAATCTTCAGTAAAACTTTCAGGAATTTATATGTTAAAACTTGAAGTGGTGAAAAACATGAATAAATACATGGAAACACTCTTGAGACTATAGAAACACCTGTATATGGTGTGTTGCTGTGATTTACACAAAGTTTATTTCTGATTTGAAATTTGGATTCTCAAGACTGTGAGACCATCATTTTTCTTAGTAAAAAAGCAGAAAACCTGACAGTTTTTAGGAAAAATTTCTTTGAGTTTTTCCAAAGAAAAGAGACTAACAAATTCTTTGTTGTTTGTGCAAGTGATCTCAGATCAAAATTGTTAGGAGAGTGAATAGAAATGAAAGATAATTTCATTTTGAAAGATAATAATAACTGATACTGAAATAATAATTATTAATTCTCAGTGGTGTCTTGAATCAAAACTACAAAGTAGTGACTTTGAAATTTTAATAATTATTCAACATTCAATTTTTTCTATTATGATTTCTGGATGTGCAATTCTTGTACTTACTAATATTAAGTGAGCTGAGCAGCTTTCTTTCTGTTTATTTGTAATGTGCTTTAGATGAGTTTCTCACTACAATATGCTGCCTATTGTTTTACTGAATTGATTTTCTAAGGTTTATATTCAAGAAGTGTTTGTGTGCTTTGAAGCCAGGTTCTTTACCAGAAACTTGTTTTGCAATTATTTTCTCCCAATGGTTTTGGGAGAAAATGGCTTTTCATTTTCTTAGTAATGTCTGTTGTAACTTGTTCTTACAATTTATTGGAGACAATTTTTCTCATGCAAAGCCTTGACTCCCTTGCTCAGTATCAGTTATTTATCTCTGTGTGTGTCTACTTCTGGTTCTGTTTCATTCATTTATCAATGTGCCTACCCACTTACTTCCTGTCTCCTAACAATAGCTCTTTAACTTAGGTAACATTGTCTCTCCAAATTTACTGTTTTTTTATCTGTAGTGTGTGGGCAAATCTAGGCCTCTGGCTTGGTCAATCTCGGGATTGTATTGAATCCATCAATCAAGATCGGAATAACCAATAACCTAATATTAATGGATTTCTTAATTCATGACTATAAATATTCCCATATTGCTTCTTATTTTCTCCTGTGGGTTATTCTAAAAAAGTATGTATGCATTGGTTACAACTCATTTACAATATTTATTTCTAGCTTAAGTCTCCTATGGTCCTGAACATAAATTATATGATTTCTACAACATTCCATGTTTAGGCCTGGGTTATAATCTAGATCATGTTTCAGTGGTAAAAGTTTCACTAGTGCATACAAAGGTTTTCAAAATATTGTTAGAAGGATTTCTGTAAATATCTATTAGATTGAGTTGTTTAATAAGACTCACATAATTTAATTTTCTAAGTTTTATTATTTTTATAAATTAATAGCACTGGAATTAGAAGATTAAAGCTATTATGTATTCAATAACATACATCATATATTACTATCATGATATCAATTGAGATTTTAGAACATATAGAATGTAGTGTATCATTTTAATGCATATTTATTCCAATATGTGTTACTGTGGCTCACAAGACACAAAGCAAATAAAAATAACAAAATGTCTTTTTAGAATTTGATTGGAGAGAAAAGAGATGGAGTGAGATAAAGATGGCTTATCAACATTTATGGAGACATCATAGCAAACTCCCACTACAATTTGAAAGTTATTTAAAGATAAGCTCAGCAGTTCAGAAAAATCAGAACACTAAAATGGTTATCCTCTGTAAGTTCTTCAGGCTCCATAGAAAAGTCGTTTAAAGAATGAGAACATAGCCTAGACCCACCTAGATGACCCCATTAGTCTTTTAAAATGACAACTGAAGTTTTCCTAATAATCCACCAACATTCCTTGGACTGTTAAATGTGCCCTTTCATGAATTCCTCTCCTATTTTCATGTCAATTTGAATATATATTAAACTGTTAAATACTAGACTCTCATTTGCTGTTCTGAATGTCATCTGCAAGATCCTTAAGTATCTAAAGGTCATTAATGTTAAAAGGAATAACTGGCTGCAGTTTCTATCTGAGTCAAATTTTTAAAAGACAAGATACTTAAATTTTCATATGCCTTGATTTGAAACGTATTTCATTATTTTGTGTTCTAAGTTAAAGTTAAAAACAAACATTTTTCCAACTTTACCATTTATATTTAATTGTTTAGAAATGGCCTCTTAAACCCATCCCTAATTTACAACTAGTGTGAATATTTTGTTTGTAAAGGGAGAAGTTTATCATAACTGATAGTCTTTAAAAGGAATATTATTAAAATTAATTATGTACTAGTTTTAAAATAGACCTTAGCAAAACAAGAAATTTGATTCATTAAAAATATCCTACAGACTGTCTACAGGTTATCTGATATAGTCAATTTTTTTTCACTTAAGGTTTGTCTTCTCAGATAACTGTAGCTTGTGTCAAGTTAACAAAAAATAGTTAAATAAATCAGAAGAGTTGTGTACCCATTGATGATACCAGAAGGGTTCAATGGACAGTTCCAATCCAGTGCTGACACATATCCATGGTTAAGCATTTCTTAACATCTCCTTTATCTATTTGAAGAAACTGGGTTTAAAACCAGGGCCTCGTATGTGGTAGGAAATGTGCTACATTCCCACGTGTCTTGATCAGAACTTTATCCAATTGAAATAAGTGGGTTAGCTCTCTGGGATTTTACTTCTCATTTTGAATGGTTTCCTTTCCCAAGTACCTGACTGTAACAAGAAATACTATTTTCTGATAAAATATATTGACCTGGAATATTTGATGCAATATAAAGTATATCATGTTTCTGATTACCGACTATAATGATAGTGGGCTGTGACAATATCAGCTATAAGGAAAATTGCAAAAGTAGAAATTGTAGAATAGCTTAGATTCAAAGAAATCTGGTCACACAGAGTGCCTGTCATATTACACACCCTGTCAATAATTAAAATTGTTCTTTATATCTTCTTTTTAAGAAATCACCCTTCTGTTTTTTCTGACAGAAATATGTTGGTTTCAATCATGATCTAAAATGATATTTATATCCACAAATGGCAAAGGACTAAAGAAATACAGAAAGACAACAAATGCATAATAAGGAAATATTAACCTGTATACAATTTAAAGTTAAGTGGAAGCATTTCCAGAAAGCTTTTTCTGCAGGTTTTTTAAAATTTGTAATGACATTCAATTATAGAAACTTAGCAAATGTTTAAAGAATGAAAAGACAAAAGTGAGTGTCAATTTGAAACAATGAACATAATTAGATTCTGAGGGTTGGGTTAATTGAATTTCCTTTGGCTATTAAAAAGAATCAGAATCCAGGAAATCAGAGGTTCAGTTCAAATTTAACTCATGTTTAGTTCATAAGCCATTTACTGCCTCGAGTCACTTCCTTCCAGAAGCCATTTTTCAAAGGTGAAGGATGAAGAAAGAAGTTTGGAATGTAAAGTAGTTTGAAATGGATTACAAAGAAGTATATATAAGTACATATAAGGTGAATTTCACCTTATTTTCTTATTTGAATATGAACAGTATTCAAAATAGAATCTGTTAGAACACAATTTAGCAGAACGTTGCAGCAGTATGTATGCAAGTCCCCTCTATGTACTAATAACAAATCTTGAAAATATTTAAAAGACTACTTCCCTATATTAAAAATTTAAAGAAACTGCATTAGCTCTCTTATTTTTCTTTTCCATATATATATGGAAATATATAAGTAAAATAATATATTATATATTTATATATATATATATATATCATACATATATAATATATATAATATATGGCATATAAATATATGTGATATAATAAAATATTAATATAGATATGAAGAATATATTGCTGTAAATCTTAATGCTCTAGACATGGCATAATCAGTAGTGACATCATTTAAGTTAATAGTAGGGTTTGCTTTGTTTTGTTATTGTCAGACAATTGGGCCTTTGCAAGCTAAAGTAAAAAAACAAATTAGCTATCAGCAGAAGAATACAAAAAATTCTTAACATTATTAAAAAATTTTGAAAACTATGCATATACATTATGTTGCCTGTTTTAGTATTATGTTATAAAATACATATTGGGAAATATTGTTATTGAAATCCATAGTTTGAGCAAATATGCATTTTCAAAGGACTATGAATGGTTGCAATTATGGAAAGATAACTTCATAGACAGCTGACCTTCATGCAGAATTGAAAACCTAACATTGCTTTGATAAAGTTTCAAAAAACCTTCATTCAGTGAAAAAAAAATGACTTTGTCTTACATAGCTAAATTTTTCTTTCTGTCTTCCATAGAGGCAATTAAAAAGATGAAAACAAAGAATTAAAGGCTAGACTATAAATTAACAATTTTTTTTGCAATTATCACAAGAAAGTCTGCATTATTTATCCATAATCCAAATGTCTCAAAAATCAGACTCAAAAGCCACTCAGTTGGGAACGATACTCAAATACATAGAATAGAATTTGTTGACAGGAACATGTTTGTTCCTTTAGTGAAACCAAATCCTCAAAATGCTGTGGATGTCAGCACCATAACCTTTGCTTTTTTCGTTTTGAGAATGTGGCAGCATTCCTTTGTAGCCCCTCCACATCTATGTAGATCTTTACCGAATTTCCAGGTTATTCATATGGGATATTGTCAGTTCTAAGCAATGCAAAGAAAATGTTTAGAGATCTACATCACAATCACCTGCTGTGTAAATGCTGAACTCTTGCCATTATCTTTCTTAGGTTGGGAATAGGTTGTCATAGTATGCCCAACCACAAAACATTTCTCCATTCTATTGAACTACTACTAACAAAAAGCTATCACTGATTGGTTTTTCTAGTTCGTTCATAGCTATTTCTCTTCTAACATTGTCTATCTTCGTAAGATGGTGTTTAATTTCTACTTTACTAAATTAGGATTTTCATTTAACAAAGGCTCTCTTTTAATCAAAAACACTATACATTTTATACATGTATATGTCATATACTAT
The DNA here is from genome assembly GCA_026225945.1 of Cricetomys ansorgei. NCBI lineage: Eukaryota > Metazoa > Chordata > Mammalia > Rodentia > Nesomyidae > Cricetomys > Cricetomys ansorgei. Next base: position 53,906,109 of record JAMJFZ010000056.1, on the reverse strand, counting down.
ATGTGTTTAGGAGTATTATGTTCATAAATTAATATGTGCATAATATCTCTTAATTAAGACCTGAAGTACAGCCATCTTTTTTAAAAATTTTACTTGTTATGAAAAATGGAATATTTCTATAGATGTCTTCTAAGAAGAATGTTTTTCAACCTAAATGTTTAAAATTTAAAATTTACTAAAAGACAGTGATATGTATGTTTGACAGAAATGGTAGAATATGTTACTGTCATATTTTGGCTGAAGAAGTGAAGCAAAAGAATCTTAGATGTGAATCATTACTATGTCCATTGTCTATCTTCTCTCAAATAAACAAAAAATACAACACAAACTTGTGTCACCTACCTCACACATTACAATATAAATTAGACAGCACAAGGAGAAACAGTTTATACTTTCAAATGATTCTTGTAATGCATATACTCAGAGAATCTCCCTAAAATCAATGGTATGTACAAATATGAGGGTTGGAATGATGCTAGGAAGATTAAAACATCTACATGCAGAAAAATACTGGAGATATTTGTACTCATTTGATTACAGGGAAAGAAATTAAAACAACCCATGCTATTCATCCAATAAATGAATAAAAGTTCTTGTACATTCATAAAATAGAACATTATATATTTATAAAGCTTACCATCTTTAACATAGTAATCAAATGAGATCATTATGTTAACTGGCTTAAGCCTAGTGTTGAAAGACAAGTATCACATGATCGTACTCATATAAGAAATCTTAAAAGGTTGAATTTATGAAAGTGAGAGTTAAAATGGTGCCTACAAAGAAAATAAGAATATAAAGTAGGTAAGGATGAGGAAAAGTTGATGAATTATTTCTCATTTAGAAAGAAATGAAAGCTAGGCAGTGGTAGCACACATCTTTAGTCCCAGCACTTGGGACCCAGAGGTTGACAGATTTCTCTAAGTTCAAGGCCAGTCTGGTCTACAGAATGAGTTTTACAACAGCCAGAGTTACAACAGAGAAACACTGCCTCAAAAAATGGAGAAAAAGAAAGAAGAAAGAAAGAGACAAAGTGTTTAAAAGTTTGATGCACTGCTGGAATATGGAATATAGTATGGATTTCAAAGAAATAGATTAGGAATTTGAAAAATTTTACCATAAAAATTCAGGAGCTAAATATTTATTTATTTATTCATTTTAATTTTGCCATTGTGCTTGCTTCATGTTGGCTATCTACTGCTGAGCATATGGCCTGCTCATAAGAATGGTTTGTTTTCCCAGTGAGACTCCACTGAAGAAAAGTACATTTTCATTTGTGAGCAGTTATCAATTAGAGACAGTTTCTGGGTTAAAGATGAAGGATTATGTCCACTTCCCTTCTCAGCACTGGGATCCCATCTGCTACAGAAACATGTAGGCCCTGTGCATGTTGCCACTGTTTCTGTGGGTTTGTATGAGTTAGTACAGCTGTAGTTTAGAGAAACTTATTTCCTCGGTGTCCTCCAATCCCTCCGAGTTTTACAATAGTTCCGCCTCTTCTTCCACAGAGTTCCCTGAGGAGAGGGATTTGATTTGATTCTTATTTAGTACTTAGTGTTCTAAGATATCTCACACTGCATATTATTTGTCTGTGGATCTCTGTATCTGTTCCCATCTACTGCAGGAGGTAGCTTCACTGATGATGGTTGGACAAGGAATTGATCTATGAATATAGTATGACAGAATGCCATTAGAAGTCAGTTTATTGTTACAGTTATTTAGCACAACAGTAGTATTTGGTTTTCCCCGAGGTCCATGACCTATCTGGACTCAACTGAGCAATGTCAGGAATGGGTTCCAAGTCATGGATTAGGCTTTAAATCTGATCAGATATTGGTTGTTATTACCGCAAGCTTTACAACATTATTGTATTAGTATGTCTGATAGGCAGATCATCATTGTAGATCAAAATTATTATAGCTGGGCTGGTGCTTACAGTTCATGTTTTGGGTTCAGAGCACCACTGGTACCTTGAAGCATCAATAGAAGTGAAAGCTATAGGTATGCAGCATCTCAAATTTTCCATGTTCAATGAGTTGTGTAGACATTGTTTTTAGAAATGAGGCCTTATGTAGAGCCACCAATAACCTTGCCACTATTTCTGTGGGTTTGTATAAGGTAGTAAAGCTGTAGTTTGAGTAACTTGTTTCCTTGATATTCTCCAACCCCTCTCTCTGGCTTTTACAAAAGTTCCACCTCTTCTTCCACAGAGTTGGTAATAGCCTGGGTAGTTTGCAGGTTTCCATGGGATACCTCTTGGCCAACAACTTAATCATATATTATCCATTCCCAGTATTGGAAGTATCATTTGGTGACGAAAGATGTCCAGTTGGTGCTATATATCACCTGCTATTTGGCATGCTCTTTTAGATCACCTTTATACATGCAAATGTCCTAGGAATTCTATTGGATTGGCTTTCCATATGACCCCTCAAGTAACACATAGTTTTAGCTATCTCTCACTGTATTATATCCCTCACACCCCTCTTTCCTCATCCTTCCAGTTTGATCCTCTATTCTAGTCTCTTCTTTTATCCAACTATAGCTATCTATTCTACTTTTCCTTCCTAATGAGATCGATCATGTCCTCCCTAGTCTTCTGCTCAATACTTAACTTCTGTGATTATATGCATTATAGCATACTTATCAATGATTTAACAACTAATATGCACATATAAGTGAACATATAGGCAATTTTTCTTTCTGGGTCCGAGTTACCTTATTCAAGATTACTTTTTCTAGTTCCATCCATTTACCTGAGAATTTCATTATTTCACTTTTTAATGGCTGACTAGTATTACATTGTAATAAATTTACCATTCATCTCTTGATGATTGTCTAGGTTGTTTCCAAATTCTGGCTATTATGAGTAGAGCAGCAGTGAATATGGCTGAACAAGTGTTTCTGTAATAGAATAAAGCATCTTTAGTGTATACTTCAAAGAGTGATATAATTGGATCATGTGGTAGACTGCAACCTAGCTTCTGAGAAACTTCCACGCTGATTTCCATAGTGATAATATAAAATTCCAATCACACCAGCAATGGATGGGTGTTCTCCTTCCTAACCCTCATAACCTGTCATTTGTATTATTTATCATATCTAGACATTTAAACATGTTCAAAACTTTACATAATCACTGTATTTATTGAAATATTGCATCTTTCCCATATATTTATATGTGTATGTGTGTGTGTGTGTACAATTTCATCTTATGTTTCATGTAGTAAGGTCATAGCCTGTAGAAGAGAATCTGCTACTGCCATATTCACAAACACATATATTTCCCACATGTATTAAGTACATACTGTTACATCTACAGATAAGTGTAGTTCTGATCACTCATCAAAGATTATTTTTGAAGCAGAAAATTTTGGAAAAATCTACAACTGTTCAAAATGTAGAGAGCAACTGATACAATCCCATTTGATACATCTACAACGGAGCTCCTCCACCTAAAACCAGAGAACTTCATTGAAGACAGAATAGAAACACAGTAAGGGTGAGAGGAACAATACAATCATCATGGAATCATGTATTCTGTGTATGACAGGGAGTTGTATCTGTGATATGGTTTTCAAAACAAGACAAAGACAAATGCAACACCTATTGGCATGCCAATATAGATGGCAAAAATTTCACAAGGCTCTATTCATAGATGAAGAGGTATAAGCAATCATTGGCTACCAAGAGAGGGAGAATAAGTTTTCTCCATGTACAAGCTCCCTGATAGGTTATTCAATACCTGGTAGCCAATCATAAACACATACCTATGACCAAGACTAAATGGACTCAATAAGTTTTATGTAATGCATATATATATATATGCATAGTATATTTCATATGTATTATATAATATATAATAATATGTAATATATTATATGTATGCATGCATGAATATACACATATACATGTACAAAAATAATAATAATAATAAAGAAGAAGTCATGAAGTTAGGAGAGAGTAGTGGCCAGGGTATAGGAGCAGCTGGATATGGGGAGTTTGGTTGTAAAAGTTATAAAAAGAGTACTAATGCATGACATTCTCAAAAGATAATAAAATAAACGTAAAAAAAATTGGGTTTAAGAGTAAAATAAAATGCTGTGGAAAAAAACATACAGATATATCAAGTCCCATTCTTGTGTTTTTCTTTTATTTCTATGAAGTGTTTAAAGGTTGTCAGGAGTAATGTGACTATAGGTCCCAAGAAAAGCTAATGCTTTTCTTCCTGTGGTTGTAAGATGCTGATTGATAATATTTTATAAATAGAATTGAGAATCGTATACACAGTCACATTTTGCCACTATACTGATAGCCTAATTTGGACTAAGCCAGTACTGTACTAATCTTTCAGATGGTCCCGTTTGAAGGAAGAAGAAAATACTAAGCATAATCACTAAACTTCCTCCTTCCCTCTGTTTGACACCAAAGAAAATGTCAAACATTTCTCCCATTAGGAACAATTCTTTTATCTCTGCCCCCACCAAACACCTCAGTCTTCAGTGTGATTTGTTGTTTTTGCTCTGAAAATGGAATTTTGCAGCTTTGTGAAAGATGACAATGGTTGACTTACTCATAAGACCTCATGTTCTTTGTCCTTTTTGTCATTCTGCCTGTCCCAAAAGCTGTGTACAAACATGAGTACGACAGCAAGTTTCCTAACCTTATATGACCTCAGTTAATTAGTTTGCTTGAGCCTCATGGTATCATCTGTAAGATGAGCCAAATAGAAAATAAATAAGAAAGCTACTCTGATAATAGAAATTATACAGCATTTAATTAGGTTAAAATTTCATTTGACAGATAAAGCTCAAACTATTATATATTCATTTTGTTGATTTAGAAAGCATGAATTTAATGCTGAAAAGATGGTAATGATCCATTAGATGACATTATATATTTTGCTAGTAAAATTTGAACACAATGATAGATTGGAAAATGTTATTCTTAGACCAATAGAAAGGTTTCCATATAACAACGCTGAACTATGAGCTAAAGTTGGTTAAAATTTATATTCCAAATTGGGCCAAATGTACTCTGCTGCAGCCATCTGCAATCAAATCTGTGCTCTGTGATGGGTAAAAGTGCTGGAGGGAAAAACTGCCCTTTAATGCTTAATGCTGGCAATTGTGGCCAGACTTCTGTTATTCTAATTTTTAATCCTCACAATTCTCAGTCATTTGTTTTTCCAAATATTGCTTTGAGAAAACCAAAACAGAAAGGTTCTGTTTAAAAGGGCCACATAAGAAATATGGTGAATATTATCAAGCTTGGGATTTACTAAAATCTGATTAGCACCCAAACCAACACTATTTGTCAGTACATCTTGTGCATTGAGAAGTAATGCTCCATGTTGGGAGATGAGTTTTCAATTAATAGCACCTCTCTCGGTATCCAATCTGGTAATGCAAACCAAGCCTCCATCACTATGGTTATCTCTGAGTATTTGACTCCAATAAATAATGTTAACCTCATTAGCATATTAAGAGATAGAAACAAACCAGAAATAAATCTCCATCAAAAGAATGAGTTCCATGGAAAAATAAACCAGCACAAAGGACAATGTTTTCCAGTATATGTACAAACCCTTCTTCATCTGATTGCTTTCACATTGAACATTTTTAAATACACTCAGAATTTCAGGTATTACTCTTTGTCTTAGTCACTGTTCTACATTTACTTCTGTCTTAATTGGTTTACTATTTCTGTGAAAAGACACCATAACCACAGCAGCTGTTATAAAAGAAAGCATTTAATTTGGACTTGCTTGTAGAGGGTTAGTCCATGATAATCATGGCAGGGAGCATGTGGCAAGCAGGCAGACATGCTACTGGAGAAGTAGCAGAGAATGTTACATCTAGATCTGCAGGCAGCAGATAGACAGAGACACTGGGCCTAGCTTGGGCTTTTTAAACCTCAAAACCACCCCAAGTGACATACTTCCTCCAACAAGGCTATACCAGGCATTCTACTACTCTGGCAACTACATCTCGGGGTCTTTAATGTAATCCAGGCTGTTTTACAGCATCAGGAAATGGCCACTCTGAGCCTCCATCCAGGTACACTACTGGCACATGCCTGGGCTAAATGGATTTCCTTAGTCTTAGCCAGAGAGGGAGATTCCACAAACCCTTTCTTGTACCACTTGATTCTATGGCCACAACTAAGTGATCAAAGCTGCTAGGTTCTTCTGCTTGATGGGACTGAAATTTGGTCTCCTGCTTCAAATACATTTTCACCAACTTTCTGTTTTTGAGGGTTCCTTCACTTTGTAAGCTTTTCTTTAATTCCTTTTCACAAATTTAAAGATTAGCTGGGTGGGATCTTGACCTGAGGTCACCACTTCCTTTACTCCATTTAGAATCGGGCTTGTCTTTAAACTTTTTTATCTCTTTCAGCACTGGTCTTAGCTCCATTGCATTTGCTGGGGATCCCTTTTTTCTCAAACTGTACATTTTGTGTTTTTCCTTGAAAGCTTGCTCCTTTTCATTATAGATCTTCATAAGAGTGACCACTATAACTACACAGCAAAGTTAATGCTAGGCTGTCTGGAAATCTTTTCTGTCATTGTCATTAAGCCAAGACTCTTCAATTCAGTTTCAGGCAGATTTTTTGGACAAGGGGAGAAAGCAGCCACATTTTTTTTTTTTACTAAAATAGTATAAGAATAGTCCATAGAACGCTTAATATTCTTTTCTGAAAGCCCTTGAACTGAGCCATCATAATGAACATTGCTCTCAGCATCACTGTCTTCCATGTGCCTACTAGGATGGCCCATTAAGCCTCACTAAAAGCATTCAACTGCTTTCCTAATCCAAAGTCCCTAAGTCCACATTCCGTCAACAAGCAACATGATCAGGCCTGTCACAGCAATACCCCACTCCTGGTACCAACTTCTGTCTTTGTCTTTATTCTATACCAACTTCTGTCACAGTTAGGGTTACTATTGCTATGAAAAGACACCACAACCATGGCAAATTTTATAAAGGAAATAATTCCATTGGGGCTTGCTTACAGTTTCCGAGGTTTAGTCCATTATCATTTTGGCAGGAAACATGTAGGCACTCAGGTAGATGTGGTGCTGGAGAAGTAGCTGAGAGTTCTACATCTGGAGACACTAGGCCTGACTTAGGCTTTTGAAACCTCAAAGTACACTAGCAGTGACATACATCTTCCAACAAGGCCACGCCTACTCCCACAAGGCCATACTTCCTAATCCCTGTCAAGTAATGTCACTCTCTCATGACTAAGCATTCAAATATATGAGCGTATAGAGCCTATTCTTCTTCAAACTACCAAACTCTTCTAGGATTCAGCCAGAAAATACTCTTACTGTGTAAGAAAATGATGGTCAAGAACTATAGTCTGAAGACAATTGCAGAAGAGAAAGAATTTAGTCCTAGGTACAAAGGACCTAACATAAGAGGATGACTTAAGCTCAGCAAGTAAAGGAAAACATGGGCAATATCCTAAGATGCTCTAATATACACACATATGCATACTTGCACACACACACATACACACACACATACATACATACCAACCAATGCTGAAAAGTGAAGCAAAAAAATGAATTCATCATACTAGGCAACAAGAAAACTTAGTAGCCTATCTAAATAATAAACCAATGACTTTGCTTGGAATTAGCAAATACCCATTGATCATGAGCTCTTCCAGGCAGACAGTACAGTAGAGAGGAAGCCACAGACACTTGGAGATAGAATAATTAAAATAAATTTGAAATACATTTGGCATTTTCCTCAAATATACCATCAAGGAGATAATGAATATTTTCTGTCTTTAGTTAGTTAGTTAGTTAGTTCTGTCATTAGTTAATCATCAGAAGACTAACAGTTTTTCAGACATAACTGAAAAAAATGGGTTATGCAAGTTGATTTTGAGCAATGTTCAACACACAAAAAGCTATTCTAGAATTATAGATACTATAATCGACTTCTTTGTCTTTATAATGGATCATATTCCGAAACTCTTGAAATGGTGCACGTGTAAACAAACAGATGGCTTCACAATGACAGGAAATAAATGTAAGTGACTCACCTATGCCTCAAATTTTCATGAAAAAAATATCATATATTATGGGAAAAGATTTCTGCTTGGTCCCTTTTTTTTCACCCTATGCATAGATGGTAGAAACTTCACAGGAAATGATTCATGTCTTACCACAACTGACATATATTTGATTTAAGAAAATATGTTAACCATTTCAACAGAGGCAGAAGTCCAATAAAAAAGTAAGAGGAAAGAAGTAGAGATAATGGTTTAGCTAAACTGAATCAATAAGTTGGTTGACAGAAAACAGGATGAAACACAGAATGAGAAGCCCACAAGTGTTGTTGTAAAGTATGTGTTGATTGAAAATCTCTACCTTAAGGGTGGTACCTTTCTCTAGCTTAGGAAAACTTCTCTTGTTAAAGGCTTAAAACCATGTCTGCATAGATCCAAAGTAAGAAAAAGACAAATTCCACAATGCTGAAGAAAACTGGGTGGAGAAATTAATGTCATATATTAATTAATTAATTATTTAACATTTCCTTTGCTGAAAAATTTTGGGTTAATATTAATGCATTAATTGGAACTAATAATGTGTATTTTATCTTCCAGCATCTTCTAGCTCACTCTGTGAGTTGCATACTTCTTCAGATTTTTACATAAGCGACATGTCAAAATTGCTTTATCCATTTTATATTTGATTTGTTGACAATTTGACACTAAGATTTTATTGCTAATGGGTACTAGTATTGCCATGTACATTTTCTGTGTATGTTGCTATGAAAACATAGTTTTTCTTTTTAGCCTGTTGATATGATAGATCACAATTATTTGTGAATGTTGAAACTGTCTATGTGGGTGTACCTGACAAGAAACACTCTAGAAAATTCTTATAAATTTGGGTTTGCTTGGAAATCACTTTGAATACAAGTGTAATATCTTTTATACTAAGAGGCAGGATCAATCACTCCTTAACAGTTTTCCGGGTCTGACTGCCTCCTGGGTCCCCAAGATGGTTGATCCAGCCGACGGTTTGTCTGTGTATCTCTTACTCACTCTCCTGCTTTCCACTCACTGGGTGAGTGCTCACACCTCAGACCTTTTCCAAACCTGTTGACCTTGTAGATCTTTCCCGTCTCCCTCTGATGTCAGCTCGTAATCAAAATTCCCTGTGATTCCATGCATTTTTGTATCATTTTCTTCTATCACATTCAAAGGACACAACATAGCCAGAATGCATAGCTGATGAGAACTACAACTTATCACTACTCAGAATCCAGACCAAAGTGTCAGGTCAGAGTTAATATTGAACAAATGGCCCCATTCTCTCTAATGTATAAAATCTATATGAAGAGTTGTTCTTTTTACTCATAGTTTCATTGAGAGTTTCATCATCCACTTTAGATAATAGTGTGCATTGTGCTTAAAGTTAATATTTTTAGTATTTTGCATTTTATTATGTGCTTTTCTGCAATTTCATACATGAATACAATATATTTAGACCATACCAACCACCTTCCCCTTCCCTAACTCTTCCTGTACTCCACTGAAAACCCTTCTGCCAACTTCATGTCTTTTCCTTTGGCTACTTTTTAGATAACCCATTGAATGCAGTTCATGCTGCCCATAAGCTCATGTGTGCAGACCCATTCACTGGAGAATGGACACTAATTATGAACCATAATCTTGAAAAGAACAGACTTTCCCCCACTTAGTAGCCATCATGTTTAAATCTCTTCATTTGTGGGTTGATCCCACGAACCCTTCCCCTATTCATAGTGGAGTGTTGACTAGCTTCATCTTCAATAGGTCTCGTGCAGGGGACTACGTAACTCTCATCTCATGCTAAAAGAGGGTATTAGCCTATAATGAGGTAAGAAGTAATATATCTAATTGTATGTTTTGGAACAAATAGAAATGGCATCGTTTTCATTTTAAATATTTGATAGAATTTACAAGAAAATTATGCAGCACAGATACCTTCAGCTTTATAAATGCATGCATTTTTATTCATTTATTTTCGTAGATAAAGGTTTATCCATACTATATCTCCTGGTGGGAGTTTCTGTAAATTGTCTTTTTCTTACAAGCCATCAAATACAAAACATGAAACTGTTAAAAATATGCCTTCATTAAATATCCATAGTAAGAAATGGCCTTTATTATATTTGTTATTTAAGTTATGAATTTTTTAGAAAATTATTTATGTACAATAATGGACTTCATTGTGACATTTTCCTTCATGCATATAACATTCACAGGTTATAATTATTTCTTGCTATGCTCTTGTCTTCAATGCCCCCTGTACTATTTTCCAATTTATCTCCTACTTTGATTTATCACCTTTTTTTCTAGAATCTCTAAATGAAAGAAAACTTGTGATAATCTTACTGGGATGGGTTGATTTTGTTTAACACCACCTTCAGTTACATCAATTTTTCTATAATTGATACCACTTTGTTCCTTTTAAACTTTTAAATGCATTACAGTCTAACAATTTTACTCTTATAGGGGGATAATAAACTGGTGTTTTATATTTTTCTTTAGGAAAATAAAAAACTGAGGGGTGTAGAAAAATACCACACAATTTCCTTTAGGATAATACAGTGCACTACTAAAGGAGTGTTTTATTAATTATATATTACTAATAGTTAAAAGGAGAATTTGAAACATAAAATGAATTGGATTTTGCAGATTCAATGGTAGAAACAAAATGCAAATATTCTAGAACTTTCAAGAAAGAAAGTTATAGCTGGTAATTTTATGAACCATAATAGACGATGGAAAATTGTTTTGAAGAGCCTTTAGTTCAGTAAGATACTATCTTATGGCTAAGAAAGCATGCCAGGACACACATTTAAAATTCATTAATCATTAAAATGGGTTAATGCTATCTGTGAGGATTACATTCAATTTAAAAAACCAATTTATTTTTTTGTTAAACATTGAAAATCCATGATATACAGGCAACTAAAGCCAACTGCATAAGCTACTGTCATACAACAGACATCAAAAACATATATTAAATAATTAAATATGTTAGTTAAGTTGATATCTAAGAATTTGTTGGTTTGCCAAATAAAGTTATTAACAAAAGGAGAAAGGAGATATGAGACAGTACCCATGGAGCCTGTTATTTCTCTAGGAATACTACGATTTTCTAATTGATCATGTGCATTATGTAGTCAGAATGTGGACATAAACTTTAATATTTGTGGCATCTGGTACACACAATAATGCTGTTATACAAAACATTGTCTTATCCTCAAGGATTTTATAATCTAGAACACTGAAATTTATAGAAGTAATTACTTAGCAGTTAGGTAAAATTAAGAGAGGACCTAGTTTTTATATTCCACATCTGTTGTTTTAATTACACTCATTATTTGAGAATCTATTAAATATTTATTATGCAACTTTTCCCTCCATTGTGTTTACATTAGTCATTTAAATCAAAGTGCACGTAACTTTTAAGACAGAAATTCTTCAAGCACATGCAAACCATTTTTCCTTTGAGAAGACACTAAATTTTTCATGAAATCTAAAATATCTGTGGTTTTAAAAAGCAATATATTAGTTAGATTTTAATGAAATGTGGGGCTTTCTCACTTCTTGGTTTATATCACACGTGGCATTTAAAATATAAAGACATTGTTATCATTTCCATCTGCTGTGCACCACATATTATAACATCTGATTTTATTTTCATTGTTTTCATCTAGAAGTTTCATGCATCATCTGGTATTTTTATATAGATTAAGATCTCCTTGAGCACAGAAACTACAGGAATTGTTCTCTAGTTCTTGATTTAGTTCAAAAGCATGTTTTAAGAATTCTTATTCTTCCTTACTCTACCAAGTCATAAAAGGATCTAATTTTCATCTTTTTTGTTGAAGTCAACATTTAATTTGTCTTTATTTAACAGAATGGAAACAGAAAATAATCTTAAATTGTGTTTAATTCTATGAACATATGCATTCTTTAGATGAAGAATAGCACCTCTTGTATTCTACATTGACTTTTTCAAGAATTACATAATTCATATATAAATAATCTGCTAAGTACTAACTGCTGTTTAAAAGACAAAAATAAAGCATAGTTCTTGACTCCTGAGTTCTTGTATTATAGAATGACATTTGTCAAAAGTTTGATGCAGAGGCAGTTACCATTATTAATAAAAACTTTAAAAAGAAATGATAAAGTTCACTAATTCTATAAAAAATAATTTTATACTACTTTATATTCATGAATTTAATTTCATGGTTAACAAAAAGTTCAAAACTGTCAATGAAGATATCTCTTCAACTTAATTAATGTCAACTTTTGGAAATGTGAAAGCTAGGCTGTGAAAACTGATATTTCTAATTTAGAATAACAAAATATTAAACCTTTTAAGATTTAAGAGGCAATTCTACTACCTAAAATTTTCATGAGCATTACCCCACTGTTACTTAGATAGGAGTATGCATTATTGTATTTTTTTATACTCTATGTCTGTTACTATTCTCTAAATCAGAAAATGTAGTAGCAAATCTCTGGGAGGTAGATTGGAGCTGGTGATGATTTATGTAACATAATCTCAGAAAAGATTATGTTTTTGACCTTAGAATTACACATTAATATGGATGTTTAGTTCAAAACAATTTTTATTTCAAATTCTTCCTTAGAATGCAATAGAATTTTATGTATTTGATCAGGGTCACACCTTAAAAAATAATTTAATTTATAAAAGTATTAAAATTTTATTCAACTGTACTGATCAAAGCTCTTTGCAAATTACTAGAAATATTGCCATATATTTTTCTTAAATGCTGTGGTGTCAAAAATCTATATTTTTGTTGACTTTTTCTACTTGAAGCACATTTATATTTATCTTACAGAAACTTTGTTCAGCTGTGTCTAGAATATAAGAATAACTAATTGTCTCTTGCAGTTTACTTTCATTAAATTCAAAACTCATACATTCAGCCAAGAATTATGTTTAGCTCTAATGCTCAGTAAAGCAGCATCCTAAGAATGTCTCCTGAGAAAATGGAAGGATAAGAAAACAAGAAGACATTGAATAACTACTTGTATACACTAGCAACTATAGAAATTATTTGATATTTGATTTATGTACATGGTAAAAGACCAACACTACTACTCCTTCATCAAAGGCTTTATATTCATATGTCACTGATAACCATGTGATTGTCCCATATAAAGTAGTAATCTATAAATCTAAGCATGAAGTATGGCCAACTTGCTTGCCCTGTAAGTAATATTGCTTCTACATTTTCTTCATGTAATTCAGAAACAACTTTAAACACATTCAATTAGAATTTTTAAAAATGCTTTACAGAGAGAGCACATCAGACATTATAAAATATGTGGCTTAAGAATGATTTCTTTGCTCATGTTTGTTTAAAACTAAGAATCTGAATCCACATATTCTCAGGTATTTAGAATGTTCAGAGGAATAAATAGTTACAGATGAATTAGAAATCATCACTGTCTACCCTAGTTTCTTGTTACTAAAGGAAGCACACTGAAGTTTGAGATTGCCTAGCATAGTTAATTTTAAATTGTAAGATAATACTGCTAATAATTTAATTTTTGAGTGAGAAAGACAACATGAGAATATACCTATAAATTATCTTCCTTTACTCATTTTTGTTAATATTGTAAGCATTTTATTTTTAAGAAGGCAACTTGATTCTTGGTTTCATATTTGAATAGATGTTAAAATGTTATTAATTAAATTGGATCTACCACAGAGATTTTGTAGATTCTTTGAGTACAATGTGCTCAGTTTGATCATTTGATAATCAGTTAATGTGATACAACTCACTAAATTCTTACAAGAGCACTGCCATTACTTTAGAAAACTTCCTATGTCCTTTGTCTTTTATTATTCACTACCCCTAGAAGCAATCTCACCTGCTTTTATCTATCATGGCTTAGTTTATGTTATACAATGTCTTTTCTAGATGAAATAATACTGTTTAATTTACTGTTTGTATTTCTTTTTTCCTTCTCCTAATTGTCTATATTTCTTATTTGGCTGATCAAGAGTAAAGTATATATGTATGTTTTACTGCAAACATATATGTATGATCATGCATGTAACTAAATGTATTATTACTTTGATATTCATTTATTATTTTATTTTGAGATTATAATGAGAACATTTCACCTTTCTCTTTTCTCCCTCTGATTCCTTCCATATACCCTTCCTTTCTCTCTTTCAAAGTCATGGCCTCTTTTTTCCTTAATTGTTATTGCATACAGATATGTATATGGATATACATATATATTTCTAAATACGACCCACTCAGTCTACATATTGTTTTTTCTGTATGTTTTTAGGTCTGACCATTTGCTATTGGATAACCATTTGGTGTGTTCTTCCCTGCAGAAGACTATGTCTCCTGCTCTCAGTATTTCTTAGTTGCTTATAAATTTTTTTGCAGGGTTGAGGCTTTGTAAGCCTTTCCCCATCTACTTTGGCATGCCTACAGTTATCACCATTCTTGAGTCCATATCTATGCAGCTATATTGGTGAGATGTTATTATAGCTGAAAATGTTTTAGTTTATTACTAACTGGTATACACAAAAACTAACAGGTAAACTAACAGGTAAGTAAGGATGCTGAAAGTAGGAGAATTAGTTTTCCCCAGTTGGTTACCCAATAACAGATGTTCAGCCCTGAAAGCAGTTTCATATGGCCTGAGGAGGGTGTTACTTATAAACTTAAAAATATAATTACATATTTTTATATCTGTATGTGTATATTCAAAATACCAATTAAGGAAAAAGTGACCATGAATTTTAAAGAAAGCAAAGAGTACATGGGAGGGATTGAAGGGAAGAAAAAGGTAAAATGGTGTGTGTGTGTGTGTATGTGTATACAAATATACACATACACACACACACACACACATTTCAAAAATAAAAATTATAAAACAAAACAAAAAAGACATAACAATGGGGCACTATGTGATATATAGATATATCTATATATCTATATCTATGTATCTATCTATCTATTTATCTCTCTATATATACACACACACACACATATATACACACATGTACTATATAATACGTATGCTATTTACTACTTAAATCAGGGTAAACATTTCTTTTTCCTCAAATGTTTGTCATTTCTTTATGAGGAAAATATTGAAAACTCTTTTTTCTGTCTTTTGTAAATACAGAGTGCATTATTATTATCTACAACCATCAAGATGTACTATGAGACATGGGTACTTCTTGCTCTCACTGATGTGTAAGTTTGTACCTGTTGGTCAACCTCTTGCCTTCCTTCTTCCATCTCTATTCATTGCTCCTTCTCACAAGCACTATTCTGCTCCCAGCTTCTGTAAGTTCCACTTGAGAATCTCCACATGATTTAGATTATGCAGTAGATGTATTTTTTTGAGTCTGACTTGTTTGTCTTAATACAGTGATCTCATCTTCAATCCTCCTTATCATAAGTGGTGAATTTCATTTCTTTTCATATGTTAAATAATAACTGACAGTCTATGTGAGTTAGATTTTTTTTTTTATTGTTCAGAAGTGGATGGACACCTAGGTTCTTTAAATTTCTTTTTATCCTTTGAATAGTCCTACCTCCAGCTTCTGCACACAAATGTCTCTTTCACATGCACCTTTTATTTTCTTTGCCAATGTATCCATCCATAGAAGTTGGAAGAAACTGTAAATATTTTGTCATTTTCAAGGAATCTCCATACTGATTTGATAATAACTATGCTAATCTGCATGCTACCAACCACTGTACGAGGAATCTCTTTTCTCCACATTCTTGTCTTCACTATAATAATTTTTTAATTAGGTTGAGATTGTGTCTAATGATGGTTCTGAAGGGATTTTCCTGAGGATTAGTGATCCCTACCATTTCTCAAATACTGATTAGCCGTGTTTTATGTTTTGATGGCTATTTATGCCTATTTCCCACTTGAAAAATTGGAGTTTTTATTGTTTTTATTTTTGTTTTCATTTGTGTTTTTGTTTTCAAGACGAAATTTCTCTGTTGTAACTCTGGCTGTCTAGGAACTCACTTTGTAGACCAGGCTGGCCTTGCACTTACAGAGATCCACCTACCTCTACCTCCCAAGTGCTGGGATTAAAGGCATGCGCCATCACTACCCAGTAGTATTGTATTCTTTATATCTCTCCTCTTTTGCTTTTTATCAAAATCTTTATCATTGGTGCAGTAGCTTACTGTTATGTAGATTGTAATTCTGTCTGCTTCTCTGAATTGTTCAGAAAAACATTTTTAAAAAGCTGTGGGTTCCACCAGAATTGATAAAGATTCAATTTGAGTAAGAAAAGCTACCCAGATACCAGCTGTTAACATGAAAGTGTGACTCAAGAAAGGAAGAGATGCAGAAATACAAAAACGCAGATGACACAAAAAGCTGATCCCCTTACTTGAGGACAGCTCAAGAAAATGGCTGAAGAAAGAGAGATGGTAGGTCATCAGACTGGAAAATCTTGATGCTGAAATGGACATTTGCTGATACAATATTGAAGAGAACTAGACAGATGATCAGGACTGATAGTTGCAGCAATTATGGAAGATCATCACATTGACAACAGCTGCTAAGGCTGTAGTGGGTCTTTATAAGGACATTCAGACTATTAAATTTATGGGATTAATAATTGTTCTTATTGTAATAGTTAAACTGTGTTAAAGGTATTTTCATAGCACAATTTATATCTTACACAAAAAGGAGGAATATGTAAAGGAATATTTAGTCTTCTAATCCTCTAGGACCAGGGATTTAATTAGCAGAAAAATAAACTACCTTTTGCCCTGAATCTACATCTACAAATGCTCATAGTTTCTAGCAACATTACTGTTCTAGGGTAGAATGCTAGTACATACCTTTAATCCAAGTATGCAGAAGGCAATGATAGCATACACCTTTAATATCCAAGACAGAAGCAACTAGAAACAGAGGAGGAAGCAGAGACAGGAAGTCTTTGGGCTCAGAAGGAGTCAGTGTGAGACAGGAAGTGACATCTGAGATGCATCAGAGTGAAAAGCAGGCAAAGTGACTAATAAGAGAAAGAGTTAGCAGAGTAAGTCAGAGTGAGGACACTGCCAACTCTCACAATATAAAAGCAGGCTCTAAGCTCAGAGTAGAGACAGTCTGAGGCAAAGACCCAGAAGAAGTCTGAGGCAGTCTAAAGCAGAGACACAAAAGAAGTTCAGCAGAAAGAGGGTGAGTTTGGAAGAAAGAATCAGCTAACAGCAAGAGTCAGTTTGTAACAAAGCAGATTAGTTCAGTCAGAGAAGTTGCAAGAGTCAGCGAGATTTAGAAGAGTTCAGTTAGAGACTGCTAACCAGCTCAGAAAGTCAGTTTGAACCAGTCAGCTTGGAGAAGAGTTTGAGCCAGAATAATGAGTGAGTTGAATCAGCCAACCAGAATAGTCAGTTGAGTTCAGTACAGCTCTGAGTTCAGAAAGAGGTAGTCAGATGAGTCAGTTAACAATAAGGCTCTGATGTTGAAATGTTCTGGACTTAGGCTTGAAGGTTGGATTGGACTGACAAAGCCTTCCAGATCTGGACTTATGATTAAATTTTGTGAAGGCTGAACACTCTAGGACCTAGGACTAGGGATTGAATTAGCCAAAGAATATACTTCCTTTTGCCCTGAATCTACGCCTAGTTTCAGGTTCTATATTTAATTCTTTGAACCATATTATACTAAGTAATGGTAATTATCAATCATTTCATCCATTTCCATATGAATACCCAATTTTGCCTTCAACAAATATTGAAAAGACTGTCCATATATATAAAGTGGAATATTATATATGCCAAAATGTTTACTTAGTGTGATGTCAAAGTTTTTATTTAATGTGGTCACAGTTTTTCTGAATGCTTGCTATATTCTTTACTTTTCTAGTTTCTTTGATAAAATACCTGACAAATGCAACTTCAAGAGATACTTTGCTTTGGCCCACAGTTTTACACTGCAGTACATCGTGTCTGGGAAGGAATGGTAGAAGGTATATGAGGCAGCTGGTCAATTGCTACTGTAATCTAGAAGCAAAGAAGGATGGATACTTGTCACTTTCTTTTCCTTATTCACTCATAGAAGGAACTCCCATATTCAGGGTTGGTGATCCCTCCCCAGTTAATTCTATCTGGAAACATTTCCACAGACATTCATCTTCACTGATGAATCCAAAGTTCATCTCGTAGGTGATTCTAATTCCAGCCAAGTTGACAACAAAGATTAAGAGTCATGTTTCACTTGTAAGAAAAAGTTGTCACATATAATCAAAGCCTAGGCTGAGTTTCAGACTGGGAGTACGTATCTTGGACATTTGAATACTAAAGCAGAGATTGCAGATGCCACTTGTGTTCTTCCTCTTCCCATCAGTATAGCAAATACATGAGAGAAGTCTGCTTATGAAGGGAGAAACTTTGTTTTGGTGCACGATTTTGGAGGGCAAAGTCCATTATGGATAAATGAGTCTAATTATTTCATGGATATTGGTGAGATGTGGATGTAAACACTGGTGGAGCAAATCTGTTCTACTAATGTCAAAAAGTGAAGGAATCCACAAAAATTTGATCCCAAAGCTGAAATACTCCCACTAAGTCCCTTCTTCTAACAGACCACTCTACACACTAGTATCATGGTCCTGTAAATGAGATTCTAACACATAAGCCTTTAGCAGAATCTATTACCCTAGACACAGCAGCGCTGATCAGTCTATGTCATTGTCCTACCTATACATGCTTGAAAATATCCTCTTATGTTTACTAATGTCAAACATGCTTTACTAATGTCAAACAAGATTAAGAGTTTGAATAGAATAAAATTATGTGATAGAGAATAGAATAAAAATTATGTGATCTTAGAAACCATTCACTAAATGTTTGTTTCGTGGAAGAATGTGGTATAAAATTTCACATTCTTGTGCAATAATTTTAGTCTAGTAACCTCAAATTATTGTTCAAAACCAAAGTAAATATTATAGTTGGCAATTAACTGAAATTCAAATCAAATTTAAATACAACTCTTTACTCAGAGGAAAAGCCTATATAAGAATTTCCACAGAAAATAGCCTCTGCTGCTATGTCAGGACATTTTAATAGTTTCCTAGTGAAATAGTCTGTACGATGACCTTAAAATATAGTATCATAAACATTTTTCATTCTAAAGAGTTATTCCTAGCCTCCAATACCATATGTCTGACCATATACTATCTAAAACTCCAAGGTGTAACACAGTGGCTGATTGAATCTGTTCTGAAATACACTACTACGATCAGACAAACTATAATTTTTAGAGAGCCGCATCTTGCAATTTCAGGCCAAGGCACAAGAGATTCTTGATTTACCTAGCTGTAACTTACAGTCATGGGATTCATAGCTAAAGCTTCCTTAAAATGTGGCTCCTGTTTAAATGACCCAAGAGAAGACAGCCTCATGAAAGAGCTGCCATTTTAGTTTTTTTTTTGTATTACATCACTATGAAAAATAATTTTACAAGGTGAATTATACTGCATACTAAAATAATCTTATGCTGTTCATCTAAAAATAGAGTTTTTTTAATCATAATGGGTGAATGAACTCTAATTGTTTCATAATGATACAACTCAACAGCATGTAAATGTTGTACCATGCCTCTCTCACTAACACAGAATATTAAGGAACATAAAGTTTTCAAAAGTATCAATAAAATAAAATTGAAGAATAGAGAATTCAATAAGTATCCTTTTACTTGCAGATAGACACATTAGTCAATGTACAAAATAAGTATTTAGAAATTTTAAATACCAACTATAAGATGCTACCTATATCTGGGTTGGAAAAGGATGATTTGATGCCCAACTTTGAAACTAATCAATTTGCCTTGTCTCCTAACATCATTCAGACAAATGATGAAAAAAGTGAATAGGTATTTACTTTTTAAAACTAATAACAACAACCATAGTTTCATCCCGTGGCTAGCAAAAAATTTCTTTCAAACATTTATTCAGAACATATATCTATCCAAAGTTTTGTTCTAAACAATAAGTACAGTGTAGCATAAACTACTTTTTTTTTCCAAATAGAAAATGTGTACACCAAGGAAATAAGTATTATTTTATTTTCTCTTAAATCATTATACAGTAAATTCTTTTTGATATTTTCTCTCATTATAATATTTATTTTGAAAAGAATATATCTATTCAAATAAGTCTCTCCAATTCTATAGTTATGTTATTACCCAGAATACCATTTTCCGTGAATTCTATGCTCCAGAAGCAGGGCATTGTAATATCTGAATATACTTAATATATCTCAAGGTTCAGCAAACAGTTTGGCAATTACCATATGTACAATATTTTTCTACTTTGACTGAAGGACATATTAATAACATATTACAATTTTCATACTTTTGTGAAGCCATTCCCATTAGCTTGTAGTAGAGCTTATTTATTATTTAGTTATTATTTATTATTTAATTTTTTTTTTTTAGTTATTTCTCAAGTTTTTGAATTCAACAGCTTTTGTTGACTTCTCAAGCCAACCTCATCTCTGCTGGAGTTCCCCTGTCCCTCAAAAAGGAAGCATCAAAACATCTTACTAGGAAAACTGACTTCTTTCTCTCACCTAAACAGTCATTTTTCTCCCTCCCTCCCTCCTTCCATCTCACTGTCCTTCCCCCTTCTTTAGTTCATTCCCTCTTTTTCTTTCTTGTGTACGTGTGTGTAAAATAATTCTAAGGTAAAAGCTCATAGGTGAAACCTCCTGTAAAATCCAAAAAATACTACCAGCAGGTGGATTGTAAAAGTTCATTATAAGAAAATCTTGTTTATTATTGTCACTGCACATCTGAAATTTTAACATTTGGGTTAAATGATTTCATCTTCCAAACCTCTTATTAAAAGAATTGACTAGTTCTGTTACCTAGATATCATTACATAATAAACATATGAGCACTTGATGAAAATTGCTATGCATTAACCCTTTCAAAGCTACTTTTATTTGGTAGATAGTTGGTAGACCATAGGACTAACAAATGTTGTTTCAAATGTATTAGATATTAGAAAGTTTTGCAAGCTTGAGATTGAAGAATACATTCTTTTATTTAAAACAAAAATGAGATTGCATAATAAGTGTCTGATAGGAGAAATATTTGATAAAACTTTGTAATGGAACATTTAAAGTTATTTGTATTTTACATAATTATTTTAACTTTTGTGCTTATATAGACACATATTAGTAGCTATTATTAGAATCATCTTTTTAAACCTGTAAACATATATACAAGTAACTTTACACAGGCTTAACAGACAGTATTTAGGAATATATATATATATATATATATATATATATATATATATATATATTAGTACTTGTATATACACATTTGCATGTAACAACTATTTTAAAAAGAGGATGTAAATTGGAGAGAGAGCATGAGGGTACATGAGAGGGTTTTGGAGAAATGAAAGGAAAGGTGAAATGGTAGTACTATAATCTCAAAAATAAAAGAATTTAAAATCCTTGTAAATGAATAAAATTTAGGGTAACATTTATAAAAGGGGAAAAGCATTTGTAAATTTTCCTCTCAGGTAGACAGCATCTTTGGTGATGTATATTAACTTTCTTTTCTGTTATAAGTGTGTGTGTGTGTGTGTGTGTGTGTGTGTGTGTGTGTGTGCGTGTGTGTTTACTGGTGCACACATACTGAATGCCCATGTGGATGTCAGAAGAAAAGTCTGGAGTATTGGTTGTCTTCTACCAACTGATAGGATAAGGGGATGGAATGCAGACTGTCTTGATATAGCCTTAGATGGTAGATTCAAAGGCCTTTTATTCTTTGGTTAATTCAATCACTGGTTCTAGTCTGGAGCCCTGGAGCATTTCTTCCTCCTTACAATCTAGTTTTAAGCATAGAGACTTCAGCTGACTGAGCTACTCTAACTAGCACCTTCTGAACTTTGACTCTTCTGGTTCAACTCAACTCACTCATTGTTCTGGCTCCAACTCCTCTCCAAGCTGACTGGTTTAAACTGATCTTCTGAGTGAGCTTACTGTTTCTGACTTCTGACTCTGACTAATTTTCTGACTGCCTCAGACTGAACTGCTTTGCCCCACTTCGAAATGACTCACTCTTCTTATCTGATACTGATTTCTTCTGCTAAGCTACCTACCTCTGTGTCTCTGTGTCTCTCCCACAGACTGCTTCCTTCTGACTGCTTACCTCATACTGCCTGTTGTAGTTCACTGCTGTAACTAACTCTCCTCTGAGCTGAGAGCCTGCTTATATATCGTGAGAGTTGGGCATGTCCTCACTCTAACTCTGCTAACTCTTCCTCTGATTACTCACTTTGTCTATCCTTTACTGACTCATCTCAGATGTCACTTCCAATCTGACACTGACTCTTTTGAAGCTCCACCTCCTGTGTCAGTTTCCACACTCAGTTTCAGCCTTAGGAATTGCAGGCATAGACCATCAGTGCATTCTGAATCCTGGGATTAAAATGTGTACCAACATACTTAATATTCTTTCTCCATTCCATCCAGATCACACAGACCTCCAGATGGGATCCCTTCACATCCCTGGAATATAGACCCTTCCTAACTTTCACACAGGTCTATTCCTCTACATCAGACTTGTAAGCGTGTGCCAGTACCTGCTGATTCCATGGTTCTGTCCCTATATCAGTTTTCTAAATCACTAATATAGAACCAAAGCTAAGAACAACTGTCATATAAGAAAATATTCAATAATAAATAGATTAATACAATGAATTAATGCAAATAAATAAAATGTTCTCTAATAGCTCCAATGATTTTAGTTAGCTTTGATGCTATAGTCTCATTTGTGTTTTACTTCCTGTTGTAAGTATATTGCCTCTCATTCATATTTTTCCTTGGGATTGTGACTAGATGACTTTCATAAATTTTAGAATATTTTCATTTCTAAGTCATTTGCTTGAGATTATGGGATTCATTTTCTGGATTTAGGTAGAAAATATTGGAACTCACTGGGCACCTTCTACACATTATTAGCTTCAAAATGCAAGCCTGGTAACTAGTTATGTGTCACAGAGAGCCAGGTACCTCCTCAATCAAGAACAATAGCTCTGTAACCTTAGCTAAAATGACATGGGAAAGCTTTTGTGGAACTTATGTTCCCTTTAAGTGAATACTTAACAAATCAGAGAATTTGATCTTGAGTGGCCCTAGAGAAAGTTCTCAAATTCTAGTAACTACATTTATTTAATATATGAGCTTCTGTGATGGTAATTTACACATGTTTAGTATGGTCTACTAATTCATTACTTTTTATTGAAAGCCGGGGTCATAGACGGATAATTTCATCCTGCAACTTGCTGGAGGTGACAGAAAAGTACCACATGAACATACTCCAGCCTTTGATCCATGACAGTAGGGCTAAATTAGTTTAGAAAAAGAATTATAGTTCAGACAAGCTGACAGCAAAGAATACTAGAGCAAATTGGTTTTGATATATTGTCTAATGCCTACATGGCTAGAGGTATTACCCTAGAAGTCTACACTAAATTTTACATTACTTTGTATAACCTCCTTAACAAAGCTAAAACATAAAACAAAATTTCAACTTTTATATTCAAACAAAAATATTCATCAGTACACATTGGATTCCCTGTCCATATCTGAGCAAAGGCAGCCCTTCATATAGTTTGCTGTTAAAATTTAAAAGGACAAGAAAAACCATGAAGAAATGTCAAAACTCTCATAGTAATTCCCTTTATAATTATTTATTTTACATATATAAAATTAAACTGAAGGCAATTTTTTGTGCCAATTTCGCTTTCAGTCTCATATAACTTGAAATGCAAAGATTACCTAGTTAGTAAATAAATTTCAAATTTAGGGTGATAATAAATTTGATTCTTCTGACAACATTCAACTGTGCTTTTTTATGTTCCTCTATTGTTTAAAATCAATACTGATATATGTAGGTAATTATCTTTTCATAAGTTTCAAGATGAAACAGGAAACGACACTGCAGAATTTCATGTAAAAAGACCTACAATTGCAACAATGTAATAGGTTAGCATGAGGAAAGATTTTGTCTGGGCAGTCTGTGGTTTATGCTACCAAAGTGAACCCTGTATAAACATGTCACCCACTGCTACTATGATAATACCTTTAATTTCATTCCCCATTTACACTGTAAAATGATACCATGTCTTATTAGAGAATATGTAAATATGCATGAAAATACTACAAAAGCTCATATTTCTTTTTAAAATACGCTCCGAGGCAGTTGGTATGTAAATTTTTCATTGATACATGTTTTCATGAAAACTAACCTTTATTAATTTATTATAAAGGCTAGGTAAAATTAAAACAACTAAAGACCTTTCTAGATGAATTGATATCAGTGGCTCTGACAGAATTTATTTAGATAAAATGACTTAATGCTGTAGAAATGTCAACAAGATCTACTTAAGAAAATATTTATATCTAATATGATTACAGAGAGACCAAGTTCTACTAAGTACTAATTGGTATTTGAGACCAATAAATTTAATGAGGAAATGAACTCTAAAATATGAATGTGATATTAATTCTTTGATTACAAACTGACCATGTGAATGAATTTCTGTCTACAGTTAACTAAAATTATGTTGTCTTATTTTAAATAACAAAATCAAGCATGGAAATGATTACAGTGAGGCTAAAGTAATTTAGTGTGTGTGATTTAAATATATGTATAAAACTCTAAATCAAAACTTCAAAAGACAGTTGGAAATATGTCTCAGCTGTCAAGAGTGGGTACCACTCTTGCAGAGGACTGGAGTTTGTTCCCAGAACAATTACTCATCTCATACTTGCCTGTAACTCCAGCTCCAGAATAACCAATATCCTCTTCTCTCATCATTAGACACTCATGTACAACACACAGATATATACATATATGTGTAATTTTTTTTAATTAAAGCTATGTAAGAGCTCAATAGAGTACATAACACTGTACGTCAATTTTTCACATTTAAAATATAATAATCTGTATATTCATGATATAAAATACATCAGTAGTATGAAATCATAGTTGAAAACACTGGTTCTACTGGAGTCAATAATGTGGTCCAGAAACTCACTGCTAACTTCACATCACTAAATAGGGTGTTCTCCGGTATCATTAGAAATCATTTTGTGTTATCATGATGATAGTTTTAAGACTCTGAGTCATCCCTTCTCACTGATGGTCAGTTTACAGCCTCTATTTTTTTTGTTCATATGTTTTAAAAAACACACTTTCACTTTCAGATGAAGAAATTCTCCACAGTTCTTCCCTCTTTTCACCTTCCACATTCTGGCCATGAAATCTTTTCTTTCATTTGGTCTAAGTTAATGCAATTCTTAGGATTGAATGTTAGAGACTTCAAACAAGGTAAATGCAGAATATAATGGTTACAGTTTGGCGACTTTTAAGTATCCCATCTGCATAGCCAGAAATAAGCTGATGATAAATCTTCCATCAATACACTGTCACCATTGCAAGTGACTGAATAATTTCAATATGAAACTTTCTAAAAATGAATTCTGCCTTCTTACATTTCACCGAGTAGAGTAATATTAGCTCTCTCTAGTATAGCCTATTTTTCTGCATGCTACTATGCACCCAATAAGTTTCCTTTATTTGGTAGTTTTTAGAAATCACTCAATTTATTTTCTAATTTGGACATGATTCAAAGGTCTGGTTTTTTTTTTTTTGCTTACACATCGGGTATCATTTCCATTTTTGAGGAATCGCAAGTGAATTTCACTATTACTAGGATAGCTTTTATTTATACTTTTACTTTCAACTTAGAGAGGGTGAGGATTAGAAGTTTGGAGGCATATTATTTTAGTATATGAGGAGGAAAAGAATGTTTTAAATGGTTTATTTTGATAATATCCTTTTAATGTTATAGCAATAGTGCTGTATTTTCAAAACAACTTTTTAAAAATGACTTTTCAAGGTAGGAAATCATTTAAAAATATAGCAGCTTTTTATTCCCATTATCCATGTGTATAATAAAACTTTGGGATATCATTGAGACAAAACACAGATTTAAATGAAAAGGAGAAAAATCATCTTTATAAAATCAAAGAATGTCTGTTGAAGCTTTTCAACTCTATGATATAAATATATATATTATATATATGTATATATATGCATGCATTCAACTCTATTATAATTTATATTATAACATAAAAAGTAGAAACCAAAACTTAAGCATATATTGCTGAGTACCAGTAAAGTTTCATTTGTAAAAGAAGATTTATGCTAAATTTGGCCCGGCAACCATATTGTGCTAACCCTTGAAAGGACATCAAATACTTATTATTTTTCTCATACACTTAGTTAAAGTCCATGGATCTCCCTGGAAATATTGAAAATCATGCCTGCAAATTTTTGTAGTGTGTATGAATGCGAATGTGTACATGTATGTATTTGGTTTATTGACTTGTGAGTACACGCATGTAGGTTTCATCATAAGAATAGTTACACATAACTCTACTCTTTCTCATATTGGAGAAGTCTGCATTTCTCTTCTAGTGTTTGAAGGATCCAACATACTAAAAATATTAGTTAGATCATGCAAATGTCCCTGAACTCCAAATGACAAGAATTTCTAGATAATCTTTTTCAGCTTATTCACTTTTCAACAGGACAATGATTTACTACATTTAAATAACTTTAAAATATCATTTGTCCCCAATTTTTTTACCTTATGTAATCATGAGTGTGAAAGGAAAACAGGAAGGACTCAGAGATGAAGGCCATATGGAGTACTAATGTTACTTATGGATGGTTCTAAACTATGGCATGACATTTAAAGAATTTAAGGTCAGCTTATTGGACAAAATACTTCCTCTCTGACTAATTTTAACTACTAAATTTAACCTCTAATCAGAAAAACTGCATACTTGATGTTCAATTACTAGCGTAGAAGCCAAAACACACTACAAGATTTATTCTACCTTAACTGTCATTAATTATTGGCTCCAGAAGTATAAAAATAGTACAAAAGCACTTTCAAATTCTGAATGAAATAGAAGCTTTTTGTGTTTCTCTACATTTGACCATTTCATCTAAAATAGAGTCATTAAACAATGCAGGTGTTTATTTCTGGATTTTAGCCAAAGTTCCTCTTCAAAGTGGCTAAATGGAGAAGGTTGTCACTGGTAGACTTTTTTTCTTACTCTATTTCTGAAAGAATGAAAGTGAATCAGTAGTAGGTTTAACTTTTTTTAACCCTTGGACATTATTTTTTTGTCTTTTGTATGTATCTGTAGACAGATACCAATAGCTAATGAAATGGTTCTTTACAATTGTGTTTTTTTCTATACTTGACAATAGTAAATTAATGTATGAGGACAGGCCTATTGTGATTGCTTATTGGTTAAGTGCTTTTCATGCAACCATAATGATCTGAGTTCTAAGTTCCAGAACCCACATAAAGCCAGGCACACAATGCACAAAATCTGTGAGCACAGCATTCCTACACGGAGATAGAATTCTTGAAAGTATAAGGGCCAGCTACCCTCATGTGCACAATAGCAAACACCAAATAGACCTTGTCTCAAGGTCTTGAAGTTGTCCTCTTACCACTACACAGAAAACATGCATGTACATGCAGCCATCACACACACACACACACACACACACACACATTCACAACACTAAGACACCAAAATACACACTAAACACATTAAAAAATGAGAAGTGCATGATAAATGATTGGTAAGTTTCTAAGTCTATCTTGGTGAATAGTTTATAGACAAAACTGTTTAACATAAAAATTTAAGTATCACCTTTTAAAAAGAGAAACAGCAATAAACCAAATAATCTTAGAATAATGTTTTTCTTGTAGTAGTTTTCCCAAAAATCATATTGTTAACACATGTAAAATGTCTGTAAAATGTTTCCTTTCTTTTCATTAAGACAAAGAGATCTTAATCAAAATTCTAGTTCACTTAATATTACCTGGTAGGGCCTCTATAGTAATTAAACCAGGTCATTTGTATATGATTTTATTTTTATTTGTTCTTTTCCTTGATTTATATGTATCAATTATGAAATTCACCAGTGCAAAGAAACCATGAACAATAACCAATTACAGATGATGGTGCAGTTTTATTTTCAAGAGAAAAAAAATCAAAACTTAAATTGATTGTGATTGAATCTCTGTTCCCTAAGTCAGTAAAATATGTACAATAAGTCCAGAGTTTGGATGTACAGTATCCCATACACAGCAACTTGGAAGTACAGAGACACCAAGAACATTGGAAATAAATAGAAGAGAATGAAATCTAGATGTTTAAATACCCTCTGATATCAACAAACTTTATTTGTATTATTTTATGGGAAAGTATGTAAGTCTCAAAGAGATCTGAGGAAAGTAGTCAAAACACAGTGTTAAAGTACCTTGTAAATTCTCATCAAAGCTGTAGAGTGATATAATTGTGTGTGTGTGTGTGTGTATGTGCGCTTGTACACACACACATGCACATATACTCACAAGCATTTATATGTGCACATGTGGAAGCCAGAGGTTGATATTGGGTATATTCCTCAATCACTCTAAATTTCATATTTTACTTTAAATTTTATATTTTTAGAGGATGTCTCTTATTAGTTTATCTAGGTGGGCTGTCCAGTCAAGTTTCAGGAATTTCTCTGCCTCTGCCTCTTCAGTTCTGTGGTTGCACGAGTATGTCAATGCATTGACTTCTGCTGCAAGTATTAGGAATTATGTTGAATCCTCATGTTTCCATGACAGTCATTTTTCCCATGACGTCTTCTTACCAAGGCCTCTAAAATGGGTTTTTAATATCAAAATGAGGCTACTAATTGATTTTTCTATGTGGAAAACAGAATAACATACATATTGTAATCCTCTGCTTTGACTTCTATTCAGAAGCTAAAATATTTTCCTTGTTATAAACCATATATATGGAAAGAATTGGACATCTTATTTTTTATACGTAAGCCAGAAATACACACGGGAAAAAGAGACAGCATCTTCAACAAATGATTCTGGTCAAGATGGATGACTGCAAACACATCCATATTTACCATTCTGCCAAAAATTCAACTACAAATAGATCAAAGACCTGAATATAAGGTCCTGATACACCAAATCTGATAGAAGGGAAAGTGGAAAATAGCCTTGAAAATAGTCTTCATTCACACTGAATGGAGTTTCTGAACAGAATACCAATAGTACAGGCACTAAGAACAATTAATTACTAGGACCTCATGAAACGTAAAGATTTTATATGACAAAGGAAACCATAATTTGGACAAGGTGACATGGCTCAGAATGCAAAAATATTTACTGATTACACATCTGATAATGGGCTAATATTTAAAATATTGAGGGCTGGTGTTTAAAAAATATAAAGAACAAAAAAAAAACACGTAAAAACTGGGCATCAAGGAAACAACCCAGTTAAATAGTGGATATAAATATAAGTGAAGAATTCTCAAAAGAGGAAACTTAAATGGTTCGGAAGCAATTAAAGAAATTTTCAACATCCTTAGCCATCAGGAAAGTGTAAATCAAAACTTTGTGATTTCATTTACCCCTGTCAGAATAGCCAAAAACATTTTTTTTTAAAAAAAGGACAGCTCATTCTGGAGAGGAAATGGGATAGAAACAAAGAACACTAATCCACTACTGGTGGGAGTTCAAACTTGCATGGGTACTGTGGAAATCAGTGTGGTGGTTCCTCAGGAAGCTGGGTATCAATCACCCACAATCCTACTACACCATTCCTTAGCATATACCAAAGGGTATATATTATAGAGAGATTTATTAAGCCATGTTCATTGTCGCTCTATTAATAATCACCAGAAACTGGAAACAGTCTAGATGACTGTCAACATGTTAATGGATAAAGAAAATGTGGAACATTTACACAATGGACTATCACTCAGCTGTTAATAGAATGAAATTGTATGTATTTATGTACATGTGTATGTTAGCTGTTAAGTCTTCAATAAGCAATCTACAATCTGTACAACCACCAAGATTAGTTATAGAGTTAAGAGCCTAATGGGGAAAGAAGATTCTCCCTGAGGAGGGGAAATAGAATTGATAGCCATCGGTGAATAAAGGGAGGAAGGACTAGAACAGAAGGATCAAATTGGGAGAGAGGGACGAGGTGAATAAGGGAGGGAAAACAAGAAGGGGCAGCTAAAACTTAGAGCTGTTTATGCAGTCTTATAGAAATCCAATACCAGGAAGTTTCTTAAAATATATATGTGTATATAGATGATCTAAATGAAATTTCTAAATAAAGGGGAAGACAAATCTCTAACTAGACATCTCTTGCCACCAAATATAGCCTCTAGTGTTGGGAATGGGTTACATATAATCGAGTTGTTGGGCAAAGAAGCTCCATGGAAACCCCCAAATAACCCAGGCTATTGCCAAGTCTATTGGTTGCTCTAAACACATTGATGATTAGGATCTATTGCTGAAAATACCATTCACATAACTCACTGAACATAGAGAACTCAAGCTGGTGCCTATCTACAGTCTTCACTCATGGTGCTGAAAGGTACTTTGAAAATTATCAAAGGAGAAAGGTAAACACCAACCCAGCTACAAAACCTTTGACCTACAGTGGTGACCTAGATGCAAGATATGCTGGTACAATAGTGGCAAAAAACTTGTGTAAATAACTAACCAATTGGATTTAATGCCACTTCATGAAATAGAACCCATGCCTGGAACAGCTCTTTGTGTCCTCCATTCCCTATCTAGCTTTTACAATCTTTACACCTCCTCTTTTGCAGGCTTTCCTGAGTTCTGAGGGGAGGGGTTTGATGGTGCTATCCCATTCAGGACTGAGTGTTCCAAGTTTTCTCATTCTCTCCACATTGCCAAGCTGTGGGTCTCTGTATTTGTTCCCATCTACTCCAGGAGGAAGTTTCTCTAATGGTAGCTGAGCAAGGCATTCATTTATGAGTTTAGCAGAATGTTGTTAGGAGTCACTTTATTGTTACATTCCTTTAGCAGAACAGTAGCATTTGGTTTTCCTCCAGATCCCTGATCTCATCTCAGCTACTTGACAACAGGATCAACTTCAGAGGGATGAGTTTTATGCTCTCTACTGGCTTTAATAAGAATGCTCCCCATAGGCTCATCAATTAGAATTCTTTTTCACCAGGGAGTGGGACTTTTTGACAGGATTAGAATGGTTAGGTTATGTGGCCTTGTTGGAAAAAGCATGCCACTGTGAGTGGGCATTGAGGTTTTAAAAGCCCTTGCCAGGCTCAGTGTCTCTGAAGTCTGCACATCAGGATGTAGCTCCAGTGCCATGAATGTCACCATGCTCTCTGGAAAGATGATGGACTAAGTTTCTCATACTGTAAGCAAGCTCCAGTTAAATTCTTACCTTTTTGAGTTGCCTTGGTCATGCTATTTTTCACAGCAATAGAACAATGAAAAAGACAGGTCCCATCAGATATTGGTTGGTTATTCTCACAGTCTTTGAGCTATTATTGCACTAATGAATCTTGCAGGCATGTCAACATTGTACATAGAAGGGTTTGTAGCTGGGTTGCTTTTTACCTTTGGTAACATGCAAAGTACCTCCCATTACCATTAACATGTAGTGGTGAAGGCTCCATGTATACATGACCTCAACTTCTCCACATTCAACAGTTGTGTAGATGCAATTGGTCTTTACCATCAGTTTGTAGAAAGCAACCATTAGACTTGGCAATAGCCTGGGTTTTATAAGGGTTTCCATGGGGCTCCTTTGCCCAGCATCTTTATTAAATGTAACCCAATCCCATCACTGGACACTTTATTTGCGATGAGAAATGTCCAGCTGGGGCAGCATCCCCTCTGTTATTTGGTAATTTCATTTAGATCATTTCTATACATGTGTATATTTTAGGAAACTTCTACTGTATTAGGTTTCAACACAACTCCTCAAATGGCCCTTATTTTATCTGTCCTGTACCATATTCTCTCTCTCTCTCACCCTCCTTGCCTCTCCTTCACTGTTTGATCTTCCTGTTCTCCTCTTCATTCAACCATAACTATCTATTCTGTTTCCCCTTCCTAGAGAAACCTGTCCACTTCCTCTCATTCACCAAATTATAAATTGCTAATAAATGCATCAGTAGGATGCATCTTCATTCTGCATGTATTTTGTAGGTTTTGCGAAGTGGGAAAATCACAGTGAAGTAGAAGAATAAAGCACCTAAGGGTTCCTGTTGTAGCTTAAATATTTTCCTCCTTCCTTCTTTTCTTCCTTTCCTTTTCTAGCGACAGGGTCTTTAAGTAAGTCAAGCTTGTCTGGAATATGTTATTTATCTCTGCCTTGCCTTGAAGTCTTGATCTGTCCAGTGCTACGATTATAGGTATGTGCCAGCATACCTAAAAGATTATGCAGAAATGTATCCTGTTAATCAAACTATTGTGAAGCCAGATTAACAGATATTTAATAAAAGTTATACTAAAGAGCTCTAAAAGTAATTAAATCACTTGAAATAAACAGAAGTGCTAGACCACCACCACCCCATTCTTGCTCATTTATTTATCTATATATAATTCACTTGACTATTTATAATTCACTCCACATTGGTAGACACTATTGTAGAAAGTTAAATAATACATGAATAGAGCACACAAGTGTTTTCTACCATTAAAGTTAAAAAGAGATAATCCAATGCACAAATATAACTCTTGGCAAAAACAAGAAGAGTAGAATACAAGCTGTGTCCAGCAGTGAGGCTGGTGGAGACAGAGGAATCACATGGATATTGATTAAGGCAATAAAGGTGTTACAGAAGTCTGCCTTTTATGTGATGATCCACAGCTATAGATATAAAAAAAATTTAACCATCTTTGGTCTAGTGGCTTCAAGTCTGATAAATGTCTTAAGACAAGGAAAGCACATGGTGAACATTTGGTTTTCATTGTAGTTTATCAGCTTTGCCTGTGACCTCAGGGAGATCATTTATTTTATCTTTGTCAATTGGGCTTTAGGAGAATTTTCATTTAACTCAAAGCCAGCATTGACTGCGACACAAATCTTATTGGATGCCATATATAAAGTTAACAACCTCTTGTGTGTTATATACACTGTGGAAGAGAATAAAGAAAGAAGATATTTTACTTTAATTGCAAGTTAATAATTACATGCCACAAGTTCATATATGCTGAAAGAAGACATGAGACTCCAGTGATCATAAACATAGCCTGAATGACTCACAACAATGTAACTGATGTGGTTAGAGTAACTTAGGCAGCTGTCACTTTATCAAGAGCTTACTAGGCAACCTCCTCACCTTCCTGCAGGAGTAGTCATCCCCTCTATTAATCTGGTAGAGAAATAAAGTGCTTCTCTGCCCTGAGGAAATGGCTTTTCTCTCATCTCAAGTTATTTGGTATTGAAAAAATACTGAGAAAAATGGTATGGTCTTGGTGTCAGTGAATTTTCACAAGACACATAAAATCACAAGAACCATCTGGAGCTATTGTTTCCAGAAAGCCATGAGGTTCTTCACTGCCCAGCTTACAAAGACATTATTCTTGTCATTGAGTCTGAAATCCTCATTCTTTTTTTTTTTCTTTTGGCCCAATTGTCTTGTTTCCTAATGTTTACTTTCATATTCCATGTATCTTCTAATTCCAATAATGTATATTTCATCTTTTTATAATTGGATTAATTATTATTACTTTAACATAACAAGTGACTTAAATATCACAGAAATTATGAAGGACAAAATTTTATTCAGCACTTTAACATACCTTTATATTATTTTTTCTTTGATAACAATTATATAATCTGCATGCTTTGTTGAAGGGAGGAATTAGCAAAACAATTTATTCTAAGACATTAACAGTTGGTGATGGTTTGAATTAACTACCCCTTCAAGGACATTTGCATCTTAACAGGTACAGAGTCACAACTAAAGAAATTGTCATTATTTCTGCAAGCAATATAACTTCATCAAAAAAGTTATGCTAAAGCAAGTAAAAAAAATGCCTTTCATGCCTTCATCTAGTTCAGGAAAGGATTCTCACCTCTGGAAATGTTGTGCAATGTCAGGTGTGTAAAGCTCCCCAAGGGCCCAGATCCACTTTACCCAAAGCAGTTCTGCTTTTGTCTGTTATATATTGGATCATCACCAAAGGTTTTATTGAATTAAGGGCTTTGTAGATAAGGAAAAGAAACATCAGCAGCAACAAACAGCATCTGAAGGTCACTGATCTAGTTTATTTATGACTTGGAACAGTCTATACTTTTGAGTTCTTTCACTATTTCTCTTGTTATTCATTTAAACACCATTAATTAAAGATTCAACACTTGACAAAGACTACTTATGATTCCTGTTAACTGTGGCACTATTTTATAATTCAAAATTCTTTTGCCACGGCCCAGATCAAACACGACAGAAACCTAAGAAAAGAATATTAGTTCCAGATGAATATGGTTTTATAAAGAGAGAATGGTGTTATTATTTTTATCTTTTTTAAATTAAATTTCTTCATTGAAATTTGCATATATGCATATAATGCATCGTGGTTTTCTCATCTCCACCCTCTCTCAGTTTCCTTAGAACTCCATCAACCCCTCTGGTCCTCTTCCTCTCTATAAATCATTTTCCACATTCATGGGTTTTTGTTTTGTAACCCATGTAGTTTGAACAGGGTCATCTGTGTGATCATGATTTAGAATTACCCATTGGAGCCTGGTGGGCACCCCATTAGTTATGCAAATGAAGAAACTGACTCCCTGTCTATCATTAGCCATTAGCTCACCAGGAAGGGATAGGGTTATGTAAGCCTCTCTTCAGCTATTAATCACTATTGACAGGACAGTCTTAAGCAGGCCCAGTCAATGCAGGCAACCATAGCTGTTATGAGATCATGATGGCAAAATCTGTGTCAAGCTTAGACAATGGCATTTCACAGATACTTGTCCACATTTCCTAACATATTCTTTCTTCCCTGTCTCTCACAATGTTCCCTGAACCACAGAAGGGGAGGTGTAAATAAATGCCTTCTTTAGCAGCCCCAATTAAGCCATGGATTGCAAAGAGAGGCTTCTCTGATTATGTCCAAGAGTAGTATTTGTCTTATATAAACATAGATATTTACAAAGAAATTTGATGATAACTAAGTCAATTCAGGTAAACAAAAGTAATGAGTTAGTCACTATGGCCTATGGATTTCCCAGACATGTGCATTTACACGGATTTTACAGCACTGGACATGGATTCTTTCCTGTAAACAGAACTCAAATCCAACCAGAGAACAGTTTAGAACCCTCATCACCATCAAGCAGCTATTACCCATCCAGGCCCATTGTGTCTAGCAGGTTAGTATCACAATTGATAGGGTGCACAGATGAATGAGAGTGTCTTTTGTTTCTCCCAGAATCTAAATACTGCCTTAATACATTGTAAGAGCTGATATCAGAAAAAAATTATGCAGCTAAGATCCATCTTGACTTATCCATATCTTGCAAGAAAGTTGTATAATGTATTTATCAATAGGGTGTTATCATCTACTATGGTGAGCAACCAAGAGAAGTAGAAAGAACCTATATTGTTCTGGGAGACTCTAGGGCATCCCTGACCAATAACTCATTCAGAAGTGTCTGACACCTGATACTGGGGTTTTGTTTTATACCCTACAGACTCTAGAAGAAGCATCATAAGCCATATGGTGTATCTACCTTCTAGATATTGCTTTAAAATATATTTTAAATTTGGTTACAAGATAATATACTTCATTTTGGCTAATTCCTTCACCAGCCATCCTCTCCCCTGTTCCTCTAATCCCCTCCTTTCTTAAACTATCCTGCCTCCAGCATCCCTTTACTCTACTTCATTTTACAGTTGTTGTTGTTCTCTGAGAAAATGTAAATATATCTTAAAATATTAATACTACCCGAAGAGAATATTTCTTCCAAGTTACTTTAAGAAGCATTAACTTAGAAAAGAGATATGTTCTATTTGGTATGATGTAATATAGAGATACTGAGGACCGGAAACGTGACAATCTAAAAATGTGACTTTGATTTGCAGAATGTAGTCAAATACCGAGAGCATACTCAGTGGAAATTTGCATTATGATTTTCCGGGAAAATCGGTTCTTCTTTTTATAACTTTATTCCCATAATGACCAATTACTTCAACTTATCAAGAAATACCAAAGAACTTTTTCCTTCTTTCTTCTTAGTAAGTCAATCATTAAAACTGTATGACAGTATCTTTTTAATTATAGTCAATGGGGAATGAATATTTCGTAAGTTTAAAAATATATGCTCATCATTTTTCTTAGGTTATTATTTTTCTTTAGAAAAAAATCTACTTCTCCCTAAGCATCCATGTTGCTATGGTCTAAAGCTAATTTTAATTTGATTTACTATTCTGTGGAGTGATTTTTAACAATTATACTATGCCGATGTTTCGTTCTGTTGGGCCCAGGTGCTGAAGGGATCACATTCTATAAGAAAGTATACACAGCTAACATTGTGCAGGCCCTCATCTTCAGGGCATGGATTACTTTTTGTCTGCCTGATCATGTGCAAAACAAATTGTGATAATCTATCTAACTTGGCTGACAGCACTGAGTTCTATCTGGGGATAGGCTACTTCCCACCAGGAGTTTCATAAATAAATCAGTGTCACTTCTGCTATCCATTAAGCCTAGGGAATCAATACACTTCTCTCTATGTGTGGGATTCTAGGAAGATATCTTACAAAACTTGTCAAATTTGTATTGCTTAGTAACTAAACAATACATTCCTCAAAACACACACACAGAAAAAAAGCCAAATATAAATGCAAATTTAATGAGGACAATATCATAAATATACCTTATAAAACACACAACATATTATCTCTAAAATTACTCTAGTTGTACAAATGATTTTATGTTTTATTATTATTTAGATTTGAATGATAAATTGTTCAAATGAAATAGCAAGAAATTGTATTTCTGGGACTCTTTGGCACAACCAAGGCTAATAACTCATTTAAAAGTATTTCACACCTGGCTCTGGGATTTTTTTTGGTACCCTACAGGTTTCAGGATTAGCATTATCAGCAGCATAGACTTATATATTTGAACACTTGATCCCAGTTGGTGGCAATATATGGGGAGGTTATGGAGCCTTTAAGAGATATAGTATTGTTGGAGGAACTGGATCACTGGGGACAGACCTTGAAAGCTAATAGCATCTCTCCAATTCCTGCTCATTTTCTTGATTTCTTGACATGATATCAAGCTTCCTGATCTTGCTTGTGCCAGCTGCTGCCAGGTCTTCCTAACCATTACAGACTTTAACCCTTTGAAACTATAAGCCAAAATAAAATCTTCCATTTATCACAGCAATATAAAAGTAAACAATATGATTAACTATGTGTAGTTGTAACTGTAGAAGTAGAAGTGGATTCACCCAAAGTAGCTTTGGTTTGGGGCAGAGGACAGTTTATTCTTTTGTCTAATTAAATCACTGGTTCTAGTCCAGAACCTTAGATCATTTTATCCTGTTTACAATCTAATCTTAATTCTTGAACTGGAAGGCTTCTGCCTTCATATCATCTAGACCATTTAATTGCTTAACCGGGACTTAGAAGGCTCAGTCTTAGCCTTCCAAGACCTATTAACTGAGTCATTCTGACTAGCTCCTTCTGAACTCTAACTCTTCTGGTTCAACTTAATTCTCAGTTCTGGGCTTCTTCTACCAACCTCTGCTGTGTCTCTGTGTCTCTGTGTCTCTCCCTGAGCTCTCACATCCTACCTTTCTAACTGATGATTCATCTTGCTTCTAAATTCCTCTTCAGCTTGCTTCTCAACTAAATCTTAGTATTGATTCTTCAACTGTCTCTAACTCCTTTGTAACTCTCTTTAACTGTGCTGAGAGCCCACATTTTCTCATGAGAGTTGGGCATATTCTTATTCTGCTGACTCTTCCTCTGATAGTCACTTTGTCTGCCATTCATTATGACTCATCTCAGACATCACTTCTTGTGTAACACTGACTCCTGAGTTCTGCCTCCTGTGTCTGCTTTCACTGTCTTTTCTAGGGATTAAAGGCATGGACCACCACTGCCTTCTGAATATTGGATTACAAGCATTTCTACATTCTAGCCAGACTACACAGACCTCTGAATGAGGCCCTGGAATATAGACCTTAGCTATCAAACAGGTCTATTTCTCTACAACTATGCATTTATTAATTAATTTTACTTATATGGTATTAGAGTGATCAATTTTATAAGTATTGGGTCAACTTTGGTGTTTTATTTTGGTTACATTTGAATATTTTCTGTATATTTCAAATTTACTAGCATATAATTAAAGAATATCCATTTTACAGTAAATTTTACCCATGTACAAACTTATTTGTGTTGCTGAGATCTTTTGTTCCTTAGAAACTAATTTGATTAAATTTTTATTGTTTACTGATTTACATATCTTGTTTTCACTTTCAAAGAAAAACTAGATCTAAATTCTCCTTAGCAGTATAATAAAATACTAAATCATGTTTTATTTATAAAATGTAATAATATACAAAGTTAAACATAAAAAAATGTAGCTATATTCAAATATTTTTAGAAGAATACAGACACTCAAATATAAATTCTGTACCATTTTATTAAAATTAAAATTATTTTAATTAAATTAAGGTGGCAATCAATTAGAAAGGCATTACTACAAACATAAAATGGGATAGCATAAAAATAACTAAAATTTTCCAGTGTAAAATAGCTTTAAAATCAGTAGGACTGCATATTAGGAAGCAACTTTAAAATCCTATTTGACTAAATTGTTTACTATTTAATATTATCAATTTTAAAAGATCTACACTCACCTTGGAAAAAAGTCTCCATGTTTTTTTCCTGTGAGTGTTATGTAATTGAGGTAGATAGACCAACCTTAACAGTGGAGGCACAGTTCCCTGGTCTTGAATTGTGAATTAAATAAAAAGTAGAGGCTCTCCCTACCACAGAATCACCCCCACACTCTTACTTAGAGTCTCCCTATCCAGTCTTCCCTCTCTTCCAAATTACTACCTTGCACCATCCCCCAACTCCAGCTGAGGCTCCCTGTTTAGAACAATGGCTACCCCAGCAGCCACAACCTCAGGTAGGCAACTCTCCCTATCACAGAATCCCCATACTCTCACAGTATCCTCCACTCCTGTCCTCTCTCCAATTTTTCCTCTCTCTCACACTTCCTTCTTGCCCCATCTGCCAATTGAAGTGGAGGTTCCTTGCTTGGAACAGAGGCCACACCAGCTGCCACAACCGAAAGTAGGCTGCTCTCCATACCACAGAACCCATCTCCACTCTTAGAGCCCTCCCCACCCCGTTTCCAATCCTCCCTTTCCTCCAACTTGTCATCTTGAGCCATCCCCAAACTCCTTTGGTGGCTCCCTGCTTGGACCAGAGGCCACCCCAACCTCAACAACTTCAGCAGAGACTCTGCAGGAACTAGAGCCCACACCATCCCAAACCTCACCCATCAACCCCAGTGAAAATCCACAGTCTGATTTCAAGTTATACTAATGGGAAGACCAGAGAAGAAGCAGAACTCAAGGGACTAAACTCTCATCCAATAAAGAAAAACTCAGAAACTGGCACCTAAACCTATGATCACCCCAAGCACAGATGCCTAAATGCCACCATAG
Source organism: Cricetomys ansorgei (assembly GCA_026225945.1). Lineage (NCBI taxonomy): Eukaryota > Metazoa > Chordata > Mammalia > Rodentia > Nesomyidae > Cricetomys > Cricetomys ansorgei. Next base: position 53,866,417 of record JAMJFZ010000056.1, on the reverse strand, counting down.
GAACACAATCAATGCCCACCAGGGCAATATGGCACAACCAGAGCCCAACTGTCTTTCTACAAAAAACCGTGAAAAGTCTGTCACAGACTTAGCAGAAGAAAAAGACCTTACAACCAACTTTATGAAGATAAAAGAAGTCCTTAAAGAGGAAATTAATAAATCTCTCAAAGAAGTGATGAAACAACAAACAATTGGAGGGATTGAGTAAACTCGTCAAAGAAACACAAGAAAACACAAGCAAACAGAAGAAATGAATAAATCCCTGAAAGAAAGCCAAAAAAAAAAAAATGAAGAAACAAACAAAATTGTTCAAGAGTTGAAAATGGAAACAGAAGCTATAAAGAAAAAACTGAGGAAATTTGGGAAATGAAAAACCTAGAAAAGTGATCAGGAACTACAAGGCAAGTTACATCAACAGAATACAAGAGATAGAAGACAGAATCTCAGGAGTTGAAGCTACTATAGACAAGATACATACATCTTTGAAGGAAAATAGTAATCCAAAATACTCCTGACAGAACATCTAGAAAATCTGGGCACTATGAAAAGACCAAACCTAAGAATAATAGGAGTAGAGGAAGAAGATTCCCAGCTCAATGGCCCAGAAAGTATTTTCAACAAAATCACTGAAGAAAATTTTCCAAACCTAAAGAAAGAGATGCCTATGAAAGTACAAGAAGCTTATAGAAGACCAAATAGACTGGACCAAAAAAGAAAGTCCCCTTACCACATAATAACAAAAACACTAAATATACAGAACAAAGAAGGAATGTTAAAAGCTGTAAGAGAAAAACAATAAGTAACGTAGAAAATAACATACAAGGCAAACTTACTAAAATTATTTCTCAGTGGAGACCCTAAAAGCCAGAAGGGTCTGGAAAGATGTATTACAGACTCTAAAGGAACACAGATGCCAGCCCAACTGATATTTACAGTACATTTCACCCACACACAAAAGAACCTACCTTTTTCTCACTGCCTCACATAACCTTCTTCAAAATTGACCACATACCTGGGCACAAAGCAAGCCTCAAGAAATACAAGAAAATTGAAAAATGTCCTGTGTCTTATTAGACTACTATGTATTCAAGCTGGATTCCAACAACAAAAATCCTACAAATTCACGGAAATTGAACAACTCCCTACTGAATGATGACTGGGTCAAGACAGAAATAAAGAAGTTAAAGACTTTCTAGAATGCAATGAAAATGAACCCACAACACACACAAACATATGGATACAACGAAAGAGGTGCTAAGAAGAAAATTCATAACACAAAGTGTCTGCCAAAAAAAGAGTGGAGACATTACACACTAGCAAATTAAGAACACATCTGAAAGCCCTTGAACAAAAAGAAGCAAGCAAACCTAAGAGGAGTAGATGGCAAGAAATAACCAAACTGAGGGCTGGAATCAATTAAATAAATGAAAAAATAGAAAAACAACAACAATAAAACAAAGAAAAAAATACAAAGAGTTGGTTCTTTGAGAAAATTAACAAGACAGACAAACCTCTAGACAAATTAATTAAAAGAAACAGAAAGAATATCCAAATCAACAAAATCAGAAACTAAAAGAGGGATATAGTGTATAATCACTGAGGAAATCCAAAGAATCATTAGATCATTAGATCATACTTTTAAAACCTGTACTCCACAAATTGGAAAGTCTAAAAAATGGATAATTTTCTTGATAGATACCACATTCCAAAATTAAATCAAAATCAGATAAACATTTTATTCTATTTCCCCAAGGAAATAGAAGACATCAGTAAATGTCACCCAACCAAAAAAAAAAAAAAATCCCAGGGCCAGATTTTAGTGTAGAATTATATCAGACATTCAAAGAAGAATTAACACCAATACTCCTAAAGTTATTCCACAAATAGAAGCAGAAGGAACACTGCTCAATTCATTCTATGAGGCCACAGTCACACTGATACCAAAACACACAAATATTCAACAAAGAAAGAGAATTACAGACCAGTTTCCCTCATAAGCATAGGTGGAAAATTAATAAAATACTCCCAAACTGAATCTAAGAATATATCAAAAAGATCATTCACCATGATCAAGTAGGCTTCATCCTAGAGATGCAGGGTTAGTTCAACATAGGAAAATCAGTCAGTATCATCCACCACATAAACAAGCTGAAAGAAAAAAAACCACATGATCTTCTCACTAGATGACAAGGAAGCTTTTGACAAAATCCAACACCTCTTCATGATGAAAGTATGGAAGATATTGGGAATACACGGGGCATACCTAAATATAATAAAGGCAATTTACAGCAAGCCCATAGGCAACATCAAATTAAATGGAGAGAAACTGAAAGTGATTCCACTAAAATCAGGAACAAGGCAAGGTTGTCCCCTCTCTCCATACCTATTTAATATAGTACTTGAAGTTTTAGCTGAGCAATAAGACAACAAAAGGAGATCAAATGGATATGAATTAGAAAGGAAGAAGTCAATGTATCCTTATTTGCAGATGATATGATAGTGTATATGTAAGTGACCCCAAAAACTGGACAGGGGAACTCCTACAGCTGATAAACAACTTTAGTGAAGTGACTGGCTATAAGATCAATGCAAAAAATCAAGAGTGAAACCCAGTGTCAACTGACCAGCACTATTAGAAACCTGCTGAGTCTCCCAGCTATGCCTTCAGGTTTCCTGGCTTGGTGCTCTTACAGAACTCATGCAGACTGGAGTGTGTGTGGATGGGGTCGAGGGAGTGCCTCTAAGTTTTTCTCCTGACCTTGGTACCTTTCTCCCCTCGCTGGTTTGCCTATCCTTGAAGTATGGAGTAGTGTCTGACCCTGTTCCATCTTGTTGTGCCATGTTTGAGCAGTAACCCTGGGAGGACTGTTCTCTCTTAGGGAGAGGTAGAGGTGGGGTGGGATGATGGGGAGTAGATCTGGATGAAATGGGAGTCATGAGGTAAGAAGTAATGGAGGGTAGGGAGGAAAGGTGCAGGGATATACTATATGGGAGAAGAAAAATTTAAAAAATGAGGAACTTACAAAGAAATACAAAGGAGAAAGCAAACTGAATAGCAGCACTCATAACTGTGTGTCTGGACTATAGCTGCCATCTGAGCAGCTGGCTCAAGCTCCTGCCACCATGACTTCCTTTATTTGATGTACTGTTCTATGCCTAAAATTGTGAACCAAAATAAACCTTTCATTTCTTAAGATGTGTTTGTCAGCTATTCTGTTGCAGTAATAAGACAACTAAGGCTTTACAATGCTTTAGAACTCTGTAAAGTATATACAATTTCAGACAACTCACATTACTTTTTGATATATATTAACCTATAATATTACCTCTTGTTCCTATTATACTTTATTATGAGAAATGTACAGGGGACTAAGGGAGAGAGAGAGATTGCTTACCACAGTCAGAGAAAAGGGTAATTAAGACTCTACAGGAGTAAATAGATGATATTAGAGGTAACTTCCCCCCAAATATTCATGGCATATAAATTCTGGCATACTAATTTCCATTTAGAGATTATTTTTAGATAAACTGGAAACATAACTTGCTAAGACTATCTCTCAATGGCTTTTATATTCACAGACGAATACATGGTAAAACTGATTTTCAGACTGAAAGTAGTATTTTCTGAAAGTAGCTTTGTCTAGCTATGAATAGTTTTCACTTCATAGATCTACATATTTCTTTGCTTAATTACCAAGATAATCTAATAATAAGAGTTAAAATATTTTACATAGACATAGTATGTATTCTTCAATATAATTTTATTATTTGTATTTCTTTATATTTAATCGTTAAAAATATCTGCACTCACAAAAACTTAGAAGACAGAGGCTGAGAATTGAAGGTACAAAGTCTGCCTGAGATATATAATGAGTTAAAGATTATAAAGATTATATCATTATAATTAGTTTGTTAATGTACAACTAAGAGAAAGGACACTGGCCTAGTATGAACAAGGTAACGAAATTCTCAGTATTACTAAGACAAAAAAGAAAAAAGAAAAAATATAACTTCAATAAGAGAAAACATATTGCCTTAATTTTTCAGACTTGCTTCTGGACACTTGTGAACAAATGGTATAATGATTGATATTAAATCCTCAATTCTATAAGAAAGCAGGCTGAACAAGCTATGAAGAGTAAGTAAGCCAGTAAGCAGCACTCCTCCATAGCCGTTGCACCAGTCTGTAACTCCAGGTTCCTGTCCTGCTTGAGTTCTTGTCACGGTTTTGGTTTTGGTTTTGGTTTTTGGTGATGAACAGCAATATGTAAGTGTAAACCCAATAAACCCTTTCCTCCCCAACTTGCTTTTTGATCATGGTGTCTGTTGCAGCAATAGAAATCCTAAAAAAGACAGAGCCACCTCAAGTTTTAGAGTATGACAAATGTCTATTCAGTTTCTGTATGCATTGAATGATAAGTGTTCACCTCTGAACCCTTCAGTTGATACTAAGAACCTATGATGATTTAATGGCTTCATTCAAGTGTAAACAATGGCTCATTTTCCTTATTTGTAGTTTTAAAACTGTTATTATATTTGTTCTTTGTAAACTTCATACATGTTTGTAATGCATTCCTGATTACCCTCACACTCTCTCTTTTCTTACTGTCCTCCCTCCTCTGCCCATCTCTCTTTCTTTCCTTCATATAACTTTTCTGCGTGAAAGTAGGAGAGCCTACTAAGGTAATTAAAATTTAATTACAGGAGGAATATCTTCAAAAGATGAAGAATAATAGTCACTTTGATTTAGGTGCATCCAAAAGCTAGCCAACTATAGTAATTTGTATTCTTTTCTCTTGCAAATAACAGTACAAAGCATCCAAATTCTAGAAAAGTGTTTCTAAGATCATAAAATCCCCCAAATCACTGATAACTATCATCGTTCACAGTTTAAAAGCTGTCATTGCTGTCATTATGTATGTTTCTATTGTACCTGTGAGTGGCTCAAGCTGTGTTGAACTAAACTGTCTGGACTAAACTGTTTTAGGCTGCAAAGCTAGAACTAAAGAATCAAAGCTATGCAACCCTTTTCAGATCCCAGTCTGAGGGTTGTGTGTGTGTGTGTGTGTGTGTGTGTCTGTGTGTGTGTGTGTGCATTTTAAGGGACTGTTGCATTCCTTGCTGGTGGAGAGGTGATGAGAGGTGAAACATATCAGACCTCAGGGTCATTTGAGTTTAAATAAGTAGTTTATAGCATATTGGGAAATATTATAGGCGTATCTTAAATTTTATATACTAGCCATTTCGTATTTTCTGATCTTTTAGAATAGTTAGCAAAATAATTTGAGAAAAAAACATTGTGATTTATCCACAATTTGTGTGTTCTGATGGAAGAGTAAACAAGGTATCTTCCATTTCTGTTTCAGACTTTGTTCAGCTTTCAAACTGTCTTTTTTTCTTCTCCTATAAATAATTATATTCTCAAGTTCTGCAGTTATCTTTCTCTTTCACAAGTCAGAACCACTCAGATAAATAGATATAATCATGCATAAGAAGTTTCAATTATTATCATTACAATATCATTTATTTTAATAATAATCTGGTAAAGATCATAACATTTACACAGAGCCTCCCATGATGAGTAGCTAATATAAACTGTCACTTACTTGATTTTCTTAGAAAATTCCTTCAGAAATTTACCAAGTTTGAAATGCTATAATCATACCATTAATTTTCTTTACATTATGGTATTTACTAAAAACAATTTCTTTGTCAGAATGGGTATCTAACATCCTTGTACCCTCCCTAAATTTTATCTTATCTTTTAGTTTCTGACATTATAAAAATAATTCCCTGATGCATCACACAGATTATAATAATATATATTTATTCTAAGGCAATAGATTTGTTCACTTATTTTTTACCTTTTCAAAGTTTTAATTTTAAAACTATCATCTAAAACATTTTTGAAACTCCAAGATAAATTAGATTTTGATGTCTAAATGATGTAAATGCATATTAGGATAGATTTTTAAATATAATCATCAAAAATTCCAATTAAAAATGTGAAAATAAATTTCGTGATAGGCATTTGGAGCCAAGGATTCCATCAAAGATAAGCCACTGGGAATGATCCAGCACCTAGAGCTACATTGCCTAGCCAGTGATTACATGAAGGTGGTAAAATGAAAGCTGGTGATCAATAATCTATGAACTCTGGAAGTCTTGAAAAAATAAAAATACAGAGTGACATAGTTCTAATCAGAGGATTGAGGTCTACTGCACCTTCATAAATAAAACATTTTTTCAGTTTCAACATGGGTTCTTTTGCATCATTGAGCCAGTAACATACTCCCTACTGGCTAATTTAATCCCTATAAATTACTTGAGCTCACTCTAAATATGAAATCTAAATCACATAAATGGTAAAAATTTGGTAGACTATGTCTAAATGAAAACTAACTGCAATATGAATGCATATTTTTGCACTTGACAAATGAGTAATTGTTCTCATGGGATGACATCGAGAGACTCATGTCCCTACTTGAATATTTGATGTTATGTCTCTATAATTAAGTATATTTCACATTTAACAATTTTACTACTATTCTGCCTTAATCTGCATAATGTCATGTATACCAGTGATTCACAACCTTCCTAATGCTGCAATCCTTTAATATAGTTTCTCATGTTGTGGTGACCCTCAATCATGCAATTTTTGCTGTATTATTTCATAATTTGCTACTGTTAGGAACCATAACGTAAATATTAGATATACAGATTGTTTAGGTGACCCCAGTGAAAGGGTCGCTCAACACTCAAAGGAGTTACAACCCACAGGTTGAGAGCCACTGATGTATACTAACCAATGTTGGTGAGTACTTGGGAAATTTGTGATAGTGGACTCTCTCAAGATGTTATGAGAGGAATGAGCATTCCAGAAAGTTGATTATCAAAAAAGGAATAAATCTCCAAGTAAATTCACCAGTAAAAGTTATGTTAGCAAGTCTATGCCGCATTACATTGTTTTCAGGTACCCAAGTAAAGGGGTTTTCAAAGTGAAAGCAGAATTAATTAAAGAAATTCAAATTATTTTATTAACATTTACTGCGTGTAAACCACACAAACTATAGCAAGATATTGGCATAGTAGATGAACTTTGCTAACATGTTGGGTTTACAGAAAATAGCATAATAGTAAAAGCTAATAAAATTAGACAGTGTCAAGTGTGCTCTTTTGGTAGGAAAACAGTGAAATGCTTTCAGTACTAACATAATGACATTAATGAAAGTAGGTGAAATCAGAAAGAGGTCTTCAATAAATAAAAAGTCAATAAAATTTATTTTTCCATATATATTCATATATGAATAGTAAACATTATATTATTTTGCTACCCAGGACTTAAAATTTTAATATTCACTCTGATGTATCAAAAGTAAGCAAAAAAAAAAAAAATTACTGTGAGCCTGGATGATCTTTGGAAATTCGATTAATTATTAATTATTTTTGTAAAATTTAACTTTATAAATTTGTGAAAGTGTTGTTTTGAATTTTCATGCTGATCATTAAAAATAAGTATCTTAAGTCAACAAATTTAGAATCCATCTCAATATTAATGTAATATTGTACAAAACTCTGATGCATGCTATCCATTTGCTTCACAGAACAGTCACAAAAATCTGTCATTTCAAAATGTATTTGTGTCCCGGTCTGTGGGGTTCTGCAACAAAAGCCGTAGGAGAGGGAGCAAGGATTGGGGGACAAGGAAGTGCGAGAAATGAAAGGCAAGTCTGATTAATATCTTATCAAGCCTTCAATTTATTGAACACATAGTACCAGTATTTATACAATTTTTGAAGTGGGGAGAAAAGCGGGGAATGCGTAAACGGGTATCTGAGGTAATTCTACCTGACAGGTGAACTGGTCTGTCCAGTGAGTTAAGAAATCTTAAGTGTCAATGGCCTCAGAGCAATAAGGAAGTACTATGAGATTTCTCTAGGGCTTCCTGTGTAAAGGGTGGAAACGTGAAATGAGGAAGCAATAAGGGTGTTAGTTGAAGCAGGCAGTTTTCCCAGAACTGAGCAGCTTCGGGCTATCTGACCTTGTCTGTACTCTGTCCATTAAGATCAGAGCAGAAACGGATCTTTAAAACAGAAGTGGGGTGCCTTTGTGTTTCAAGCCAGAATCCAGGGGGACCGCTTCCCACATATTTGCAAGTTTAAAATCTGGTATTATCAAACTATACACACACACACACACACACACACACACACACACACACACACATATATATATATGTATGCTTGTATGGAGAATATATATATGACATCTATATAACTAATATGTTATAGTTTTCTTTAATAATTTCATAACTAAAAATAAATGATTAAAATAGTTTCAGTTGGCATTTATTGAAACAGGGATCAGAGACGAATTTAATTTTATTAATGAACTAAACTGTGCTAAAAGTGGATAATACTCAGACTCAGATGAAGTGAATTTCCATAGAATAGAGATACACTAAAGAAGATGTGAGAAGACTTAAACTTGGTCATTGATGCCTTGAGAATTGCAGTGGTCACTTTTGCCAATAGTAGCAACTCCTTTGTCACTAACACGGGACAGTACTTAAAAAAATCTAAAACTCTTTGTAGTTTTAAAATGCTTTATTCTGAAGTTTTAAAGAAAATTTGAAGCAGTAGATGGAAACACACACACACATACAAAAATAAATGCTTTGGACTACCTTGCCAACTATTCAAGAAGAGTTCTTTTTTGTTTTGGGTTGGTTTTTGTTTTGCTTGTTTGTTTGTTTTTGTTTTTGTTTTTTGTGGTCCTCAATCATAGGATGAAATGAAAACTTTCTTCCATTCGTCTCCCCTTAGAAAGTCTCAAAAGCCCATACTTAGTGGGATGAGGAAATAAACCTGTCAAATATTACAAAGGAAATGACCATTGAGTGGCAATCCTAAGGATATGAGTCAGTTCACACTGAAACTGAGACACCACGACTTCCAGGAGAGCCATTGGTTTAGTGGAGATAGGAAGAATCCAACATCCCCTTGTAGTTTTATTCAAGAGAGTAAGTGCAGATTTAAAATAGAGAAAGAAAGAAATTTACAGGTAAAGAAACTCTTGTCTGATGAAAATTAAAGGATCTTTTTTTTTTTTTTTTGGACTGTTGATTATGGGCATAAACTTTATCATCACCACCTTAAGAACCCCAGTCTTCTTCCCAGAAGAATGTTTTACTATTAGTTCACAGAAAGGTCAGCAGTATTTTTCAATTTGGGTAGAAGTATCCAAGGCTCAAAAAGCAGTAGGAAAGATAGTTACTCTCAGAGATGGCATTGTGGAAGAGTCAATTTATAGCCACAGAAAAATAACATATATTCCTTATGATAACATAAAACTCCTTGACACCTAATTCCAAATAACTTACTGCTTTGAAGAAATGTCAGTCACTGAAAATGGGCAATGGAAATGGATGACTTAGAAACACAATATAGTTTTGGTTTAGTGAAATTTGACTATGATAAATATTTAAGAAATAGAGAGTGAAAAATTCATTGTAGCCTCTGAAAGAAACACATTTCATTCAGAACCTGTGCTATGAACACTTTGAATTATTACTCACTGATTGAACCACTAAAAAGTGTTACCTAAGAGATACAAATATATTTAAATAAATTTCTATAAAAACGAACCCATGGGTTATTGTTAACCATATTTGCCATCCTTAATTAATAGTTAGAAGTAATAAAAATGTGAATGGGGTTACAGGTTGACCTTAAACACCTGTAATAATGTAAACACTGCTAAAAAAGGTGATTCTAAATTCCAGAGTGCTAAGAAAGTCATGCATGTATGATATACACAGAGACTTAACCTGACAAATCCATTTTTAACAATTCGGTATAATAAGGCAACATTCCCTTTATTAAAGCTCTAAACTGAAACTCCATGTCACTCAGAAATGAGCTTCCAAGATAGTGTGAGAAATCTCTCTTTCATCATCTTCCTTTGAGAACACATAGGCAGTGGTTCATCTTTGCTCATTCCTTCTTTCTCATTATCTTAATTCCTTTCAAATTTATCATTTGCATAACAGTTTCTATGTAGAAATGCTCCCAAAGTGTCTCATTTTGATTTGCCCAATTGTGTGTGTGCGTGTGTATGTGTATGCATATGTACGTGTTTCTTCTGCTTTTTGTTTGTTTGTTTGTTTGTTTTTGTATTCTGATTTGTTTGTCTGTCTTCTATGTTTTCTTTCTAAAGAGAGAGAAAGAAAAGAAAAAATGGGGTTGGATGGATGGGAAGGATCTGGGAGGAAATGAGGGAAGGAAAATTGGTCAGAATATATTGCTTGAAAAAGTATTTCAATAATTAATTAATTAATGTTAATTTTTAAACAGTAACTTTCTTCTGCCACCTCTATTTTTACCTGTAAATGTGTTCAATACTTTTACATGCTTTGTCAGTGATTATCACAACCCAAAGTAGACACTAGCATGATGCTGAATGTGAACATTTCACTACTCTTCATTTGTTCCTCTCATGTCCAAAAGTTTACATCATCCTAATGCTGAAATCATCCTCCATTTCAAAAGAAAAATACATGCTTTATTTTTCTTGTCAACTTCTCACTTTCTCAGTGTGCCTTCAATTGGCAGTTTTTTCTTGTTTGTCCATTGTTAATATGAAGAAGGAAACTATTCTACAGCTATAATTTTATCCAATAATTGTGTAACTACGTAATGATTGTAGTGTAATTATTTCATCCTAGAATTACAAAAGCAAATTAAAATTATTGGTTATACTCTGAAAATAAAGAATTTCTCCCTCTTCAGTGTTGACCATGAGTCTCTTTTGCTCACTCTCTTACAACTCAAAGAAGTCATTTAAGTTGTTTAATATCTAATTATTCATTTGAGATTTCACCATATTTCCTACATTTTTTCTTTTAGTTCACATAGATTAAAAATTGTTTCATCAGAATTCCATCAAAATAAAAAGTATTGAAATACATACAGATGATTTATTTAGCTTTCTTAGGATAGCTGGAGAAACAGTAAAAGTTAAATTTATGTTTTAATTTTTAATTACTATGCCTAAGAGATCTATAAAACAATATAATTTCCTGGAATGCTGGGTAGGAACTGTTTATGTGAGATACAAAAAGCAAATCCTGTAATCCCCACTTGCCCAAGGGCAGATAATTTCCTGGAATACTGGGAGTGGGTCTGTCCATGTCATATAACAAGCCACATGTGTAGATTCCCTGAGCAAATTTACTTAATCCAACTGCACCGGATGTGTTCCAACTACACTGGATATGCTTATTCACTTTCAGGTGGGAAATACGCAAACAGGAAGTGTATCAGAACATATGCTTACCCCTGATTGGACTTGGTAGGAAGCACACAGCCTTGTACGTTCTGCTTTTATAAGCATCTGCCAGATGTGACTTAACACCATTTCTTTGTGGGAACCTCAGAATGGTCCTGGTCAGAGTCTATCATACTAGCTAGTATTTAATTAATTTAATTAGCTTGCATCAAACTTGGTTCAAAACGGTGGTGATGGTCTTATTCTCCACTGGTGAGATGAACAAAACAATCGCAGAGAAACCTGACCAGGTGTCAAGAAGCAAAAGTTTCAATTCTTATGCAGCCTTCCTTGTGACAAGATTCTGGCTTCATGAAGCAAGGTGGGTTGGACTTGACAGTGTTTGGCATAAAGCTGCAGAAAATGCATGTGTAAGACCTGCATGTGGTCAAGACAGTCAAATTCCTATCTTAGGTGGGGAAGGGGTCATGGTGCCCCACCCCCATCGGAGGAGCTTTTTGCAATTGATTGCTGCTAGAGGAGGGTAAGTCACTTTTCTCCAGAGTTGCAATCCCTGAGAGGCTACAAATGGTCATATGACTGTATACCATGCACATACAGGCAGCAGTAAGTGAGGTGGGATTCAATAAATAAAGAGAAGAGCATATGAAGTTGGGAAGGAAAAGTGTAGAGGAGGTTGAGGAGAAAGTAGAATGGAGGACGTGAGAGTGGGCTGGAACAAACCACATTATAATCGTGCATGATACTCTCAAACATTAAAATATAAATGATAAGAAAGTGTGAACTTCTGAAATTGTAACGAAACCATAAAACATAACTTTAAATGAGTCACCTATCTAAAGTGGTTAAAAGGAACCCAAGATGAGTAATAGAATCTTCAAATTTGTCTTCTCCTTTTCTATATCAAATCCTCACTATTTTATGACAAGAAATAAAAAAATAAATAAATTGACTTCGTTCAGCATTCTAATTCTCCATTAGTTTCTGGGTTATCTTACGTTCCATGACTTTCTAGGAGATTTTCTCTGTGTCCAGTTGTGGTGTGAGACTGGGGACCAGGTGGTGATATATCAGCATTAGCATACCAAAGAAGACAGATGAAAAACAGAAAGACATGTACAGAAAATCCCAGGGTACACGAAGGCAGGCAGTGGCAGAGGTGGGGTCTGTGACAGTGATGTACAGAGAAAGGAACATGAGCCGGTGGGATAGTGCTTTTGAGTACTTGCTTTTCCACTAACCCACTACCATTCTTAGAGGTGATTTTTTCCCTTTCTTAATAAGCTGTCTGTGTTTATATTATCTCATACATATGTGTCTGTGGTACAATTATTAGTCGTGGGACATGAGAACCTGAAATCTTCAATTTTGGATTCTCTCCAAACTCAGATGTGTGTCTGTAACACAACATACATCACTACTCCTAAATGAGACCATATATATTCTTTAGTTTCAAGGCAAATAATGCTAGAAGATATTTTCATTATGATGTTTGTTTCTTGTCAAGCAGGTGTTCTTATCATTTTGTAGAGTCAAGAGTTTCTCAGCTCCTCGGAGGTTTCTCAATTTTAGGTCAGTAATGCTTCAAGAACATTTGGTTTTTCCTAGTTAAGAGACTGCAGATCACTTTTTCACATCTCATGTAAGAACAATTAGTGACTAAGGAGACCATGAATTTGAAAGAGGGTGGCAAGGAGCATACAGAAGGGTTTGGAAGGGGAAAATGGAAAGGGAAAAATACTGTAATTATCTTATAATCTCAAAAAATATAATTGTACAAATAAAATTATATAGCATGCAATATTTAGAATTTTTTGCTTACACAGCAAAAGTCCCTTGAGAGTTTTCCAAATTATGGTATTGCTTCATTTTGTTACTATTTATTTTTTATCTAATGCCTATGTATTTAAACATGTTTTCTTTATTTAGCAACAACAAAAGAACTATTTTTAGTGAGGTAGGCCACAAAGCTGTGCATAATTTGTATGCTTTCACGTTCTCCTTTGAATGTGCTGCCTAGCTGGGCCCACTTCTCAAATGATCTATGAAATAACACAAAAAGATTTCAACAACATCTAGAAGGCCTCTTGAAGACTATGAAAGTTACACTGTAGCTTTACATAGCAAAATCACTCCTATTATATTTATAACATTACTCTAATAAAATATGTTTATTGGCAAATTTTACCCTGGCCATTTGCCCTTCTATCGCCCATCATTTCTACGATGTTCATTCATTACAAAAAAATAACGTGTGCCATGGAAGTGTGAGTGTACGATACTGGAAAACTCAGGAAGATAAATGTGGTATTCTATTAGTGTAACATACTGTGATGACTATGGTTGTCAATTTTACTGCATCTGGAATTAACTAAAACCCAAAAATGGAGGGCATGCCTCTGAGGGATAGTTTCTTAATTTGAAGTGGAAAGATCTACTTCTAATCTCTATGGTTGAAGTAGGAAGACAAAACTTTAATCCTTATCTTCTGAACTGGGAAAACCTACTTCTAATCTGGGCCATGCCTTCCATTGGAAGCCTATATAAAGACAGAAAAAAAGGGAGAGTTTGCTTTTTTGCTTGCTTGCTCTTGTCTCAGCAGCAAGTCCATTCCTTCACAAGCATTAGAATCTACTTCTTCCAGATTCCACCATATACTGAAGATTAACTGAGACATTTAGCCTCATGGACTGAGCAACTACTAGATTGCTGGACTTTCTGTTTACAGCCAGCCGTTCTTGGACTATCAGGATCACAGCCTGTAAATTGTTCTAATAAATCTCTGTAAGTGTTGTTGCTCTAGAGAACCCTGACTAATATATATCACCAGCAGGTGAAGTCACCAAATTGTACCCAAGAATCAAAGGAAACTAAGGGGGGGGGAGCTATGAGCAGGGAAGAGTTCAATTGTTTATGAAGTAGCAAATTTCATCCTTGAAAACATACATACAACTAACATTATATGAACTCAACAGGTTCTGAACAGATTTAGGACAGTGTGCGTGTGTGTGCGGTGTGTGTGCAATAACAATTAGTGTAAAAGGAGGCCACGAATTTGAAGTAGAGCATGGGTGACTATATAAGAGGTTTTGGAAGGAGGATATTGAAAGGAGAAATCTTATTATACTCTAAAAAATAAAATAATTATCAGATTTCATTTAACGTAAACCTTATGTATGACATTTGCTTTATAAAAACATACATTTAATATAATTAAACAAAACCAGAAGAGAGGAAAAAAGAATATGAGGTTTTATTTGTTCTCAATTATTTTTGAGTCACACTTCTGTATGACAATATAGAATGACAAAAACAATACTATTGGAAAATTGGTAACTCACTTTAAGCACAGAAGTAGGCAGATAGAGAAAGAGACTGCATGCGATTTTTGCAAAATGTTCAAATGTAATTCCGTTGAATAAAGACATGGTTTTTGATAGGAATTATATAGTTTGTTAAGGATCCCATTGTTCTTTTAACAACTAAGATAACATGAATGCTTCACTACCATTAACACGTTTATTTTTAGCAATTGCATCTAGTTTAATTTTGTGCCTAAATGACGCTGCACTCACAGAAATCCCTTCTTTAAAGTTGATGTCCTTGATGCCTGACCTCCTCCAGAGGACATTTCTGCAGAGTATATCAGTAAGCTCTGTGATTGCGGGGTGCGGGGAAGATTTCATAAGCTGGTATTTTATTCACTTCATTCGTCTTTTGCTTAGAAACCTTATGCTAATGACTTAATTATTCTGAGATTTATAACGTATCCCTTCCAAAAGGTAAATCTCTATTTTTCTCCACTATTTTCAAGGAACTCCAAATATTGAGAAGAATGTTTGGTATTTTTAAATTTTCCACCACAAGTCCCTGAGGACATGACAGAGCCCCAGGGAAATTTAAAATTAAGGTTTATGTCCCTCTTTCCTTCTTTTCATAAAAGATGTTTAATGCAGATACATGTGAAGACTTAACACAGTTCCATGCCTCATTGCCAACAGCATTAATTAGACGCTCTCCTTGGATTCGTGATTTGTACAGCAGAGTGATCCATGTCTACTCCCCTTTTATGTATTTTTGATCAAATTAGTTTGCACTTTGCCCAACAAAATCTAATAAGCATATGTTGGCATTGTGAAGATGTGAGGTGCTTAGGGTGCCTCTCTGGCCATCCTACAGAGAAAGCCCACTGCAAAGCCATGTTTCTCTTTCTTTATGATACAAGTCTGCAGAGAACCAGTTGGAAGAAAGACAGTAGAAGCAGGAAGGGCTTCCTATCACAGGGTGGATTCAGTCCCTACCTCTGCTTTATTGTGACATGACTTCGGATTTTTTGTCTGCTATTTTAGTGAAAACACAGACAATAAACATTTAAGAGATGGAGAGTGATGATCTGAGCCCACTGAAACACACTCTTACCTGATGTATTTTCATGAATATTAGGATTTAAGATTCTAAGACTTTTATCAATGTACATATATTACATAGAAAATATAATAACATAAAAACATTTTGTTAATAGGCATATTTACTAAAATGGTTTTATTTAAATCATAGAACTAATGTTAAATTGTAAGACTTATTTTGTGTAATATAACATTAACATATATACATAGCAAAAATAATAAATTGTCCTGATAGATTAATAAAAATGAAGCAACTCTCATTTTATTACATATTACCTATATTTTAAGATCTCTTGGACTTTTAACTTGGTAGTCACCATAGTATCACAATACACTCAGACTTGTAAATGTAATTTCTCTTCTTAATTTTTTAAAGTTAATTCCATTGTATCTTAGAAAATACATTTCTTGGATTGTGTGCTACTGCTGGCTTACTGTGTGTATTTGTTGGACACAAGCAACATGCTCAGAGCAAGCTACAAAAGAGATAAATTTTATTAGACAATTTTATGTCTTGATTTTTTTTTATTCTGCTGGATATGTGATCAATAATTTAATAATTTATGGAAATATGCATTAGTATTATTTAACATATTTCTCAAGCACTTGATATTATTCATTCAGAGTACTATTTATAAATAAATGATTCTCTTACTCTTTCTACTTTTATACTCTACAGTTTATTTCAGTCTTTTTAAATTTCCAGAAACCGTTTTTGTATGTCTTTTCATATATACTAGGTAAGATTCTGTCTGTGATACTGTTCCTGGAAAGACTTGAACAAATGTTCACAGAACTGATGACAGACCAAAGTAATGATAAAATCCAACTTAGTGAACCAATGGGTTTTACTGGGGTTACGTACAGGGATACAGGTAAAGCGTTGCTCAATGGAGCAAAGATGACTCAAGGGCGGCTGCATCAACAAAGCCCAGCCCAACATGGGTGACAGCTCAAAAATCTGGAAACCTAGAATGTATTGCACAACCTTCAGACTGAACAAATTATAGAGGATCTTTCCAGATAACTCAATTGGCCCAAGCTACTCCAAGCATCTGGTCTGGTCTAAGGGTCTCTAGGAAGTCTTTGTTTATACACTTGAGACAGCAGAAGCCTAGAGAATCTGGTTGGCTTTGGGAAAGATTCAGCTGTTATTTACTTTCTGAGATCAAAGCTTCCTTGCAGGACAGAATGTTTCATCTCTCCTTAGAACATCTGGTTGTTTCACCTCCGTGTAAACTCTGGATCTTAATGAACTACCACTTTAGAACATCATGTTTCTCAACACTCTTTTAACAGCCTGTTTTATAATATTGTTATTTGATCTCCCCTGTAGCATCCTGTATCATAGACCTTTCCTCTTAAAAAGAAAGTTTTACTCTCAGAAGAAACTGTGATGCAGCAGATTCATAATCAATACATTTTGTTTACAACTCAAGCCACTTATTGTTTCAGCTATCAATGATTTTGTCAAATATATATACATACATATATATATACACATATGTATGTGTGTGTGTGTGTGTGTGTGTGTGTACATATACATACAGGATCCTATGTAACCAATGTTGATTTCAAACTGGTTATGAAGCTGATAATGACCTTGAACTTCTAATCCTCTTGTTTCCTCCTCCCAAATGTTTTAAGTATAGACATGTGTCACTGTGCCTAATTTAATTTGTGCTGAGGATGAAAGCCAAGACCATTCACACGCAAGAACTCTTCTACCTTCTTTTCCAGGCTCAATTACTTGTTTAAATTTAATACATTTAGAATACCAGATGTTAATAAAATAACTGTTCTAATATATGTCTTTGAGTTGTCAAAATTTACAGATACAGCTTTTCCTTAGGACACTGCAATGATAATCGTGGACCAGACTGTAGATCTGAATAAAGTAGCTTCTAGTCTCAGTAAGTATGGAATGCTGTAGACAGTACAAATTGATGTCATTTCTTGGAAGACATCTATTCAACTTTTCTGAGGTTTTCTGACACTGGATATCACTGAAACTTGTGCACACAGAATGTCTACTTCAGAAAATTTTAAATCAGGAAGCTATGAGAATAACACTAAAAATGATTGAAGAATAACCAATAATCAATACTAGGAAAGGTTTAGACTTAACATTTTACTTTATAAAATTAGCAAGTAATCTGAAATGCAGTTTAAATCAGTACAAAGACTCAATATTTCAGATTAAATGTATCATAATGAGGACATCCAGTATGAGTTAATTTAAATTCTATGCAATATCATTAAGTTTGAGATTTACTTAACATAATATTGATTTATTAGCTTTTATCTTTAATAATCATTCACAAGTAGAGTGGCATTACCAGTGACTGGTTAGTATTATATCTTGAGAATTCAATGCTCTTCAAAGCTTCATGTATTACAGATTTGTTTTTCCATGGTGGTAGTTATTGGGAGATGATGAAACCTTTAGTGGGGCAGCTTTGGGATTTCCTTCGATTAGTATTGCCATTCCCTAGAAAAGGGTTTTGGGACACATGGCTTCTTCCTCTTTCTTTCTCTTTCTATTTTTACTTCCTGGATCA
This sequence comes from Cricetomys ansorgei, assembly GCA_026225945.1. Taxonomy (NCBI): domain Eukaryota; kingdom Metazoa; phylum Chordata; class Mammalia; order Rodentia; family Nesomyidae; genus Cricetomys; species Cricetomys ansorgei. Next base: position 53,848,161 of record JAMJFZ010000056.1, on the reverse strand, counting down.
TGATATCAGCATTCCCCTCTGTTGTTCATTTCCTGCTTTTATCAGATAGCACCGCTTTCAAAGATCCAAACCAATAGGTATGTCCAATTTTGAACTGACATTTCCAAGTTGTGAGCCAAAATCAAGTTAATTAATTATTTCTTTAGTGTTAATGATCTCAGTTACCTGAGAGCTGGATAATGTGGATAGGCTAATGAAAAGTTAAACTGTTATGTGAAAAGTAGTCAATATCATGCTGAAAATTATCATAATAGTGTAGACCCACCACTGGATGTCTAGCATATTTTAGGGCCTTAAATAGACGATGTGTCAAAATGGATCTCAAATTGGTTTAAAACCAAAACCTGCTAAACAATACTTTTGGGGAGTTGACTCACTTCATTCATTCTCTACAGGTATATTAAATAATTGGATTCTTAATTATTATGCAAATTTCATAGATAAACAGTGAAATATGTGTTCAGATATCCAGAGGATTACAGGAAAATATCAGGCACTAATGTGGGATGGATTGCACGGATGTGGACAGTGAGATATAAGATGGCACAAGGAGCTTGATATGTTCTGGCCAAATCCTCATGTAAATAATGGAGTAAATGAGGCCTGACATACCTGTAAGATATTTGACGACCTAGAAACTGAGCAATGGACAGAGTTTTGTCTTAAAGTCATTTAAATATGTCAACTTCTAGTCTCTTATCCAACATACTCATGAGATCAGTGTGAGCAGTAAACTAAGTACACAAACCATATAAAAATATTGTGATGACCTTTGCAAACAGATCTTCTATGGTCACTTTCCCAACAATAATTCATAGAAGTCATTTATAAACTGTGGAATGATTCATAAACACCCAGTTCAAAATACGGCAGCAGGAAATATCATACATATTTAATTTTCACATTATACTTTAATTCCAACATCTCTCCCTTTACTTTCCTTTAACCAAACCCTCACACATAGGCTTTCCCACTTTTCTTCAAATGCAAGGCCTCTTTTTTCACTAATTTGTACTGCATATATATATGCATTTATATATATATATATATATATATATATATATATATATATATATATATCCCTAAATATAACCTGTTCTATCTGTATAATGTTACTTCAGAAACCTATAGAATCCAATGTTAGATCCCAATCATTTGAATAAGATAATAGAATCTAAGGAGAGTCCCTCATCCTTCTGTACAGCAGAGCATAAAGGCTTCATGTAGAAGATGCTATTCTTCCAACTGGATCAAAGGGACATCTTATGACTAAAGACACATAGTCTCAACAACAACAACAACAAAGTCCAAATAAACAAATCATGCAAGTTTCCCTCAGCATATTAACATTACATTAGACATCCTTTCTCTAAAATATTTCTTCATAAATTTTTTACATCAAAACCAGACAAAGGATACTAAAGTTCAAACTATTATGCCATAAATCCTTATTCTTTAAACTTCTTAATCTTCATTTCACTATAGACTGAGGAAAACATAAGTAAAATGACTCATAACTGACACATACCGAAAATTAGCAGAGACTACATTAAGCAGGTTATTATAACATCTGCACATATGTTCAAATATCAAGTAGTCTCATGAGACCTATAAAAGTGGTCCAAATATGCATTCGAGAAATCAGAAAAAAAAAACAAGAGATGAAAATACCCAGAATGAAATTGAGAGAAGATTTGATATCTCCCAAGAAAATACCAGTGAACACAAAAACACAGCTGCAGAACCAATGGAAATGACACACCGAGGAAGTACAACCAGTGAGCCAAGATCAGGCATCCCTGTACATGCTGGAAGGGTATGGAAAGTATAAAAAAGACTAAAAAAGCAGAAAAAAAGTGTATATTTAGAAATGATAGACTCTCCAAAACAAAGTTTGTTGACAATAATAAACTTTCTAAAGATGCAGACATGTCAAAAGAGGAAACTTGAACAAGACATTAACAAGCAACATAAGATACAATGTTCAGAATCAATAATAAAGATATAATGTGAAAGAATCTATGGAAATGAAAACACTGGATATAAGGTGAAGATATATGGTAGCACATGTTTCACTGGTTATAAAGCAAGTTCAAGAAGAATGGAGCAGCATCCTGTCAGTCTATGATTGGGAAATGAACAAATGAAACACATAAGAAAATAAAGATGTTTCATACAAAAAAAAAGAATTTTTTATTGAAACTAAAATTTTCTCATATAAATGTACATCACCATAATATCACCAATTGTTTCACTTTCCTTCACTCCTCCCAGTTCCTTTGCAGACCCTATCTTATCAAGATTTACCCTCTTTCTGCTTTTCAATAGAAAAGAAATGACTTTCTGAGGGATAATAATAAAATACAATAATATAAAGCAAAAATGAACAGAATTTGGAATTTGACAAGACAAACATAAGTAAAAGGACTCAAGAGAAAGTACAAGAAATAGAGACTCACTCCTTCAGACACTCAGGAATCTCATAAAAACACTAAACTGGAAGCAATAATATATACACAGAGGACCTAGTGCAGTCTTACCAGGCTCTTTTGCATGTTACCTCAGAATATCTGTGAGTTTATGAGAGTTTTGATCACGTTGTTTTAGAGGACCTTGTTTTCTTGGTGTCCTCTATTCCCTCTAGCTTTTATACCTTTTCTTCCTCCTCTTCTGAAGGGTTGCCTGGGCCCAAAGGAAAGGGATTTGATGAGGATATCCCATGTAGGGCTGAGTGTTCAAGGTCTCTCACTCTCTGTATGATGACTGGCTGTGAGTCTCTGTATTCCCATCTGTTATGGGACAAAGCCTCTCTGATGATGGCTGAATAAAGTATTGCTCTATGTGTACAGAATAATGTCATTGGGACTCATTTTATTGATAAGTTTTTTTGTTTGTTTGTTTAGAAAACTAGTATTTAGTTTTACCAAATGTTTTGGGGCTATCTACTCTAAGATTCTTGTTCTTCCAAGCAGTATTAAGTATGGGTTCCATCTCCTATAGTAGAACTTGGGTCAAATCAGATATTTATTGGTTGGTTGTTTTTGTTGTTGTGGTGGTGGTGATGTATATATGTGTGTGTTATTCTGAGAGAGAGAGAGAGACAGAGAGACAGAGAGACAGAGACAGAGAGAGAGAAAGAGGAGAGAGAAAGAGAGAAAAATGGTATGTGTTCCTCATCTTTTGATTGACTGGTATCGAATTATTTTTTCCTTGTATTTTCTTCGGTTTGATTAACCTCTTTAGTTTGGAATTTTCCTTCTATCGTCTTCTCTAGGGTTTGAATTGTAGACTGACATCGCTTAAATTTGACTTTATCATGAAATGTCTTATTTTCTCCGTCTACAGTGATTGAAAGTTCGCTGGGTGTAGTAGTCTGTGCTGACATCTCTGGTATCTTGGTATCTGTAGATTATCTATCCAGGCCATTCTGGCTTTTAGAATGTCCATGAAGAAGTCAGATGTTGTTCTAATAAGTCTGCATTTCTATTTTACTTGGTCTTTACCCTTGCATCTTTTAATATTCTTTCTTTGTTCTGAAAGTTTAGTGCTTTGATTATCATATACCCAGGGGAATGCTTTCTGGTCCAGTGAATTATTGTTTCTAATTATTCAATAACAGATCCTCTCTTCAGCCCATCATGAAGGATCAAAATTATACCAATTGAAAATACAATATCAGACTCCAAGATGGTGGCAAGGTAGTAGGCAGAGCTGACAGTACTCCAGCCCCTGCCCTGAGCCTGCATTCTAGTTATTTGCAGCTCCTCATGAGTTCATGAACCTGGAGAAGCTACACTGGCACTAAATACAAGTGGGGAAAACCTTAAGAATTATAGATGGTTGGAAAGATACATTAGCCATGACAGATCTGTGTAGAGGAACTACATAGATGTAGTGTGAAAACTAAGGTCTACATTCCAAGGGCCCTGTTTGGTCTAGATGGAATGTAGACACATCTTTAATCCAGTATTCAGAGAGCAGTGAGTGGTAGCAAACACCTTTAATCTAGCATTCAGAAGGCATGGTGGTCCACAGCTTTCATCCCTAGAAAAAACAGTGGAGGCAGACACATAAAGCAGAACTCAGAAAGAGTCAGTGTCACACAGGAAGTGACAACTGAGATGAGTCAGAGTAGATGGCAGACAAAGTGACTAATCAGAGGAAGAGTTACCAGAGTAAAGACATGCCCAACTCTCATGAGAATAGGCTGGATACATATGTCGCACGCTACCTTCGCCGATAAAGGAGACGCGGCAAAACAGAATTCTTCTGACAACAGTTTATTGAACAGCTCTTTTAGACAACAGATGGAGAAGGGACCCCGAGCCTAGAAAACCCCCGGCTAATATAGAGCTCTGGGGAATGTTTTTCCCTGCCAATTGGTGCTCTTGTAGAACCTAATTAGTATACTGCCTTCAATCGGCAGCTTTTACGATCCCAATTAGCATGTGGTTACCTTGAGCAGATTACACAGCCAGTGCATGCGCAAAAGCAAACAACGTTCCCGTGAGGAATCCAGGAAGCAGGGAGCCGGCGCCATCCTCTAATGGCGAATAATATCGGCTCCCAACATACATAGGAGTTAGAGTCATTCAGTTAACAGAGTCAGTTAACAGTTAACAGTCAACAGTTAACAGAAACAGAAAGAATGAGTTAGTTGAAGGGTCAATAAGAAGAGTCAGTTGAACAGTCAGTTGAAAAACAGGCTGAAAAGTCAGTTGAACAAGAAGAGTCGGATTGGAGTTCAGAAGGAGCTAGTCAGAGTAACTCAGTCAGCAGTAAGCAGTCTGAAGCCTAAGCTAAGGCTGTAACCCTTCTAGGTCCAGGCTAACAGTTTAAATGTTCTAGACTATATGAAGACTGAAGCCTTCCAGTTCAAGGATTAAGACTATGTTGTAAAGCCAAAATGTTAAAGGGCTCCAGGCTCAAGGATAGAAACAGTGATTTAATCAGACAGAAGAATAATGTTCTTTGCCCAGAAACAACATCTACATCTGGTGAACCCACATCTACACCAACAGATCTGGAAAGTTGGCTTGCTATGAGTAGTAGAGAAAGGCATGATGTCAGAACACAGTGGAAACTCTATGGTGATAGATGTCGGAATGCCACTGGGAGGCTGGGGCTACTGCCTGGCCCACTTCACCCTGTCACTGGCAGAGAGACAGTGAACTGAAGACACAGCACTTGAGACAGAGATAGTCAATGCTGAGGAGGACCAGTCCTCAAACAGCCAGGAGGCTGGGGCCACAGAAGGACAGCCATGCCTTGTAGCTGCCTGCCAGGCTGGGGCTCCCACTCAGCCTGCAGGTTCAGCCTGAAGCATGGAAGAATCATGCCCAGAGGGCAGTCTAAGATACAAGAACAAAGCAGCATCTCTGCAGAGAGACATTAAACAGGCCTTCCTAACCTCATCACTGCTGCCAGGCCAGCTGCTGGGCCTACAGACTCAGTTGTGATAGTGAGGAGATGTACCTGGAGAGGAGATGATCACTGCAGAGTAGAGAGGTGAATGTGGCTGAGGGATATGGGAGTGGAGATACAGGAGACCACTTGGATGTCCATGATCCCTGCTGCACCAGAAACCATGTTGCTGTCTGCATCCATGCTACAGCTAGAAACCATGTTGGTGTCAGTGATCAAGATGCAATGCACGAAACTCTCAATTAAACAATAAAAGTATTATGTTGAAAAAGAAGAAAGTATAATTGCAAGAAAGGAATGAAGACTATTATTGATAATATGTAAACAATGATATACATTTTGTTAAAAGGCAACTACCAGATTTATAGCCAATGAGAATAAAACAGTGCTTAGTAAATTTTCAAAGGGGAATGTTAGCAAATTTATGTTTAAGAATGAATCTTGCTTTTAAATACTACAAATTCCACCATATGAATTAAAGAATATTTTAACAAATTTTAAAAAATTTGCAAACCTAACCAAAGCCCATTAAAAATGTGGTAGATAATTTGAGTATTCCTATATTGTCCTTAATTCCATTTCATCTTATAAAATATCCCACAGTGGAAACTGAAAGCTTTAGTGATGGTCTTTCTCAGACATCAAAAGCCAATCAGTATCAGCTCTGCAAACAATTTCCTAGGAATTGAAAGTGAGAAAACAATTTGAAACACATTTTTGAGGTTAGTATTGATTCTATATGAAATATAGACACACAAATTTAGCATACAAATTATGTTATGGCTGACCTACGGTGCACTGTAAAGAGTCTATTAGTTCTTCCTAAGCTGTAAGAAACCATTACAATGTGCTGGACATATTAAAATCACTGCTCTGAATTCTGGTAATCTGTATTCAAATGAATTATCTCAAATTTTCTCTAATATTTGCCTTGCTCTTTGTGACCCCCTGCTAATAGCACTTTCCAAAACACATCAGAGTTCATGTTAATTTTCAAAGGTGGGAGACCTCGCCTGTGAGTGTTCTCTGCCTGTGGAAGGATTGTTCTTGAACACTTACATATGTAATACACCAGAAAATCAGGTTTAGATATTTTTACTTGCACAAAAGAAGCTCTTGGGTTTGAGGAAGCATAGATTGTTTTTACTCTTATAGAGTTCTTCAATCATGTATCATCCTCAGTGCTAAATAACAAGATTTTAAATACCATTCCAAAAAATATTGGCCTTAATAGAGAGAACACATATTAGCATACATATTAGTTTGAAGATATAAATCTTTTCTTCATTCTAACAAATACAGAGAAAGAAAAAATATATTTGTGATACATACATAATTGTTTCATATATTTATTCATGGAAATACACAGAAAATATCTTAATTAGAGGAGCATGGATTCTGCGTACACTACTCAGCCCTCCTATATTGGGAAAAATTTGATTTATATCCAACTTGTTCACAAAAAATACATTTTAAACATTTATCACTATTCTATTTCCAAATTCCTATGCTGAAAGTTTGCTTGTTGATTTTATCATGGTTTATCTAACTTTGATAGTCACAGGATTCATACCAAAGGACTTAATGTATACTACAGGAATCCCAGAGAATTCAGGTACCAGGGACTCGACAAAGGGAAGCAGAGGGAGCAATGTATTGCACACCTGCCTCACCTTCCAATTCAATTCCCTTTGGAAGCCTTATACCACACCAGGGGGTCTAAAAATCAACAAGGATTCCTTTCATGCTTTTTGAAAAAACACCTCTGTGATTTGGGAGGACAAAAGAAATTGGGTAACAGTACTTCTGTTCTAACAGGCCAGCTTTGTTTTTAGTTATTTTATTTTGAGAATCTCATGTGGTTTAAAGAAGAAAAAAGTGTTCTGAAATGGTGTTCAAAGTTGTTTTTTTTCCTATTCTTATATGCTTGGAGTTTTATTCTAATATTGCCTACAAAATTAAACATAGTTGAGGAAATAAAAATTATTCCTTCTCTTAACACATCATCTTTAATATTTAGCCTTCATTTTAGTACTCTTCTCATTTCTTTTATGTAAAGAACATAAAGGCAGATTTCTAAACAAATTTAACAAATTCTGTAGTTTTTGAAAATCCCTTATTATTGTGGTCTATTATCATAATAAACTATATTTAGTTAAATTCAAGATCTTTGTGTTCTTGTGAATGGTTAATTCTCATTCAGTATTGAAAATAGGGAAAACTACAGATTGACCTTCATGAACCTCAATTTAGCCTTGGACTAACTCAGACAAGGCTGTAATAATAAAATTCACTGTCTCCTATTTTCAACCTAAATAACTAAAAAAATGGGGATAAATATTTGTTGCCCTTCCCAGAACTTTCATAGTGCATCTTCATGGACATCACACTCTGTGGACAAGCGAGATGCATTTCTTCCTAGGAATACCATCTTAAATCCAGGGATTCTACTTTCTCTCAAGAACAGGGCTTTGGTCAGTTGGCCACCACAGTCCTCCAGTGAAGCATGATGCACTTGCCCTAATTGTCTCTGCAGGAGTAAGACTTTATTGTGGGATTTAACAGGACTGTGGATGTCTTGGGAATTGGGAACAAACTTGGTTCCAGACCACACTACCTGAATCATCCACCCAATGCAGTATGTACTGAGTGTAATGCAGTGAAATTCCCTAATGGAGAAGAGGTCACGGCGTAAGAAAACTTGTCTCATTCACTTTGTTTTCATATCCTTTTTCTTCCAGTGTTAAATGACGAAATGAGGCCTTCATTAGCCTCCTCTAGAGCTTCTATTTCCTGCTACAGATCCCTAGTGAGAGATTACCAGCCTTAGAATGCTCAATTCATGCTATGTTTCCAATTGTGTGGAAATTATTGAGAGAAGCCTAACTCATTCTAATTGTGTTCTTGAATTCTCATTTTACTCTTGACAGGGAAAGCACAGCACTGTTAATGACCTCAATCTATATAATTGAAATGGAATTCTTCACATTACACCCAGATTCCTGTATTTGGGCTACTTCTCAGAATCCAGGGCTTGTCCAAGGAAAACAGACAACTGCTTTCCTTATATTTGTATAAATGTTCTATTAAAAGCTATTTCTGAGGATAAAGAGAGATCTAGTCTCAAATTAAATGACCAGTATTCATCTTAGAGAAAGGAAGGATGCTCCTTGATGGAAGTGAAGCCTAGGAGTCCCAGCCCTATCCATGCTGAATTTTGACTGGGTTGTATCTGTGTGCATCTTATTCAGGTGATCACAGCTGCTGTGAGTTCTTGTAATAGTCATGTCACATCTAGGGGTCAGCATTTCACAGATCATCTCCTCACCAACCGACAGCCATCAACATTCTTTCTCGCCCCTCTCCTGAGAATTTCCTAAGCCTGGAATTCTGGGAAGTTGTGAAGACCCATCTACAACTAAGAACTCAGGTTATGTTATTTATATCTAGCACTTTGAACAATTATGAGTCTCTGCATTAATAGCTACCTCTTGCAAAAAGAAGCTTCTCCAACAAAATTTGAGAGTGGCAGAAGTCTATGTCAATAAACATGAGTATTTACACAGCAGTTTGACAAGCATGAACAATTAACAAAACGATAGTTGGTTCTGTCCTTTAAATCATATGATCGCTCCACACAATTGTTTTCAATGAAGCTTAACAGTAACAGGCATGGAATCCTTTCTGTGTTGCAGGCCTTGTTAAGGATGCTGAGGGAAGGAAAGACACTATCCTTCAAAGTCATAGCCAGTGATAGGTTGTTCATGCTCCTGTGGATTGTCACATACCTATGGGCATAAGGACAATACTATTTGGACTCAGGGAGTCTCTTCAAAAAGAGAACTGCAGTATGCAATTTAATGGCCAAAAAACACATTTCAGGTCCTCCAAACAGTAAAGTCAAATTTCAGAGGAGTACTTGTTAAATTTACATATAGAGAGACACATTTTAATTAAAATTTCCATATGGAGCAGATGTTGTTCCAGGAGTCTGGGATTCAATACCTCAAATAATCTTACAAGAACACTGTAATAGTGTAATAACACTCATTTTAAACTAAGAAAGAAGCAAGAAGAGGTCCTTAAGTTCAGCCAAATAAACTCACAATTAATAAGGCATGGAGAGTTACCCTAAACTAACAGGGAAAGTTCTGGGAATCAAGGCTTAATTCTAAATTGCAATCTTCAGCAAATTGTAAAATTGCATGTTTCTGTTCAACTTGGAAATTCAAAATATTTCTACAAATAGGAAAGAAGAATAGAAAAGGGCATAGATTTCCAGTATGGTGATATGTAATCTACCACCCCTGGGTGAGAGATTTTGCCTGCCGAGGTGGAGGCAAAGTACCAAGAGTCTCAACAGTTGATTGTTTTACTCTGATCTATTTACCTGACCTTCATTGGCAAGTCTTTAGAACAGAGAAAAAATGAGTACCTACACTTAATAACTGTTCAGAAAACAAATAATATGACCTGTGTCACCTAAAAATATGCTGTAAGCATTAGGCATCATAACTATTATCTCCATAAAAGAGTTTGCATGTTTTTCAGATCTACTGGATTAGGCAGAAGGACAGATATGAGTCATAGGCAGTGGCCTAGTGGTGAAGTGTATTTGATTGTGAATAGTTTTACAATGGAAAAAAAAAACAAAAATATTACAAGGATGGATACCAAATTTCATACTTTGTTTATTTCATTTTCTTTCTGAGACAGTGTCTTGCTGTGGCCCATGGTGACCTTGAACTCAGCATCCTCTTGCCTTAGCTTTGTAAGAGCTAGGATCAAGTCAAGCACTGCAACGTTGCATTACTATTTTCTTTCAGATTATTATTTTTAATACATGAGTTTTGAAACTGTTGTTCAGGTTGCTCTCCAAATCCTCTGTCCAAGCAATCTTGTTGCAGCCTCCCCAGAAACTGAGTTGATGGATATGGTACTGCACCTAGATAGATTACTTTTATTAAAAAAAAAAAACAAAAAACTCTCATCTTTATAAAATAAGATAATTAAGAAAACATAGAAAAAAAACTAATAATACAATGCAACAATAGAAATAAAAGATGATTTAAAAAAAAAAACCACAAACTCCAAATCAGGGCCTAAATTAAACAACCATGAGGAATTTACCTCAAAAATCATCAGAAATAGAAATGGGACGTATTCTTTTTCAGAGTGCTATAATACTGCCCCTTTCTGAATAGCACTGTCTTCTAACTTTTCACATGTAATTCAACAAAGCTGTCTGCATCTTTAACACTTTGAACTTGGGCATTTCTGCTGAATGAAAAGAACATTTGTTTACCCAGTGATGGCATTAGGAGGATTAAGCATTGCAACATCTGCCACACTGATAATTGAGCGCTGCAAGCGACAAACAGCTTTGAGGCTTCATATTTAGTCCAAATATAGGGAGAAAAATAGGCTGCAGGAGTCAATTCACACTTCACCTGCACAATCAGTGTACCACAGAAGGCCAAGGTCATTACCGTTATCAGTCCACTCTTTTAGTAACAGGAATTGTTTAGGAATTTTGACCATTAAAATAATGAATAACAGATAGCTAAAGGGGACATGAATTGGTGAAATTCTTTTTATCTTCAAGAGGATTTTAATCTAGGCACTGGGGAGAAAACAGTTTGGAATATGGGAAAGCAGTAACCACGAATGAGACTACTTGGGTTTAAGTGATGTCTTTACCTCTTTGCCAAACACATTTAAGTTAAACTTGAAGATTCTAGCATGGGACCTTACTCACAAGCTACAAAGACACCAGGCTCAAGGTGCATATATTTTCTTTATTGAAAATATATGTTGTGTTGCTTCTATGTGTTCAGGCTCCAAAGAGCAATTGGAGTGGAAAGGAACCAGGAGGCCAGGAATGCACTACAGGAAAGGGATTTTTAACAATATAAAATTCCAAGATGCTTGTAAGTTTCTAATTCACCCTGCCCTCTGAAATGGGAAACAACGTGTGACTTTTGCTTCCAGAAGGGATAGCAAGGCTGGCAGCACAAGCCTTTAATACTAACACTTGGGAGGCAGAGGCAGGTGAATCTCTGTGAGTTTGAGGCCACCCTGGTCTACAGAGTAAGTTCCAGACAGCCAAAGTTACAACAGAGAAACCCTGTCTCAAAAAGCAAACAAACAAATAAACAACAGAAGGGATAGCAAGAAAAGAAATCATTCTGAGTTTCTTACCCTTTGTGATTTGAATTTAGAATTCTAATTATTCACTACCCTTAAAGGGAATAACATATCTTGCCCAGATGGCTACAGGGATCACTGCTTAAGATTTTACTGAAAATACACTGTAGGCTATTCTGCGGTGACAAACAACTTCCCTGAGCAATTCTAAGTATTAATTTTCATTGTAACTGGATTAGATTTAGAATCATCTAGAAGGCATTGTTTATTAACTCGCATCTTGGTACCTTCATATAATTGATGTTTGGTTTTAGGAGTAATGTTATTCTCTCTTTTTTGAGAGATTTTGGCATTCAAAGTCATGTTATTTCTAAACAAGGTCAATTCTCTTCTTCATTATAAAATTGCCTATTGTCAGTTCCTTTACTTACCTTCTTCCATTTTCTTGGAATTCTAGTTTGACATTGGATAAGACTGATGAGAGGGGATGTTTTTGTCTTTTTCCTTATCTTAGAGAAAAAGCTAATTTCTTACTATCAAGGATGACGATAAATGCAATGCTTGTACATGTCTCTAATTGTAGAGGGCATGAGGCCTTTGTGTGCACAGATAAGCACTAGAGAAGCAATGAATTGTAAACCTGCAGGGTGGTCTCTTCAACAAAAGAGATGTACATCTGTTTTCTGCCCAGAGAGTTGGGAGTGGATGTAGATAAAGGACCGGTGAACTGTACAATCTGTATGGCCAGGCCACACCTGAATCTCCCAGTCTATTATGTTTATCTCAGGAACTTCCTCCGTAATCCTTATCTTGAGCATTGTTTCTCAGTCAATAGAACCGATCCTCAGGGGAAATATCACATGTACTCTATAAATTGCTGACCTGTATGCTATCTGTATGACTGAGACCACATGAGATCCTCCCCTGGTGCATAAGTTCTACAACCTATCTTTATGGAAGAGATCACATGTACTTTGCAAAAAGATGGAGCCATGCCTTAAGCTTTATTGTGAACATAGGATTGAGTTAATTTTTACCAGGAAAATTTTATTTCCAAAATACAAAATATGCCATATAAAAATATGCCTAAAATAAACTGCCCTGTTTCAGACTCTAGAAGTTTGAACTAATGTGAGCTACTGAGTTGAGCTGTGTTGAACCAAATTTTCCTCTTGCCTCACATGGATCATTACTCTGCAAGCTCTGGTGTTTGCAGTCTTATACATCTAACCAATGGGAACACTACTTTTATCTGACCTAGACAGTAGTTTTTTTTCACAAATTGGGCATTGAATTTTGTGAAATGCTGTTTTGTCTTTCATGATCATACATGATCTTGCAGTGGTTTCTAATTTAGTCTATCTGTGTGATGGATGGTCTCAATTTTCAATGCTGAAATATGTATCTATATAATACATATAGAATCATTCGAATTGGCTTGTATATACAACATTTTGAATATTATTACAGAAAATATGTTATTATTTTGTTGAATACATTCAATCTTTAATTATAAGATGAATTTTCTATAACTTATCTATGTATGATGTGTCTGTTTTGTTCTTTCTCTTTGGGGATATTATTAATCAGAAAATCCATTATTAATAAATATAGATTTAAAAGGCCATGAATTTGAAGGAGAGCGGAAAGGAATATACGTGGAAGGGTGTGGAAGGAGGAAATGGAAGAGAGAAATGTTGTAATTACAAAATAATCTCTAAAGTAAAATAAAAAGACAGATAAAAGCTTACTATGTTATCTGTTTTATCACGTATTGTTTTTTATTACCTTTCAAAGTATTGGTGTATTTCATCTCAGTTATCAAAAATTTTATCATTTGGAGTATAAGAAAATGCATAGATCTTTCTGAAGCATTTTACCATCTTGAACTTTAAATTTTTGAAGTTTCATGGAAAGATTTAGAATATTGTCTGCTGACAATATCAATGAGATTTAACATGTTGTATTATTAGTGATTTGTATTCCTCTTTCCTCAACATTTCAACTTGAACTTTATCTTCAACATTTTGTTTCTAATCTGTTTCACATTCTTTTTTGTGATATACACATCAATGACATCCTATAATTTTTCTTATACTGAAAAATTTCAGTTTGTTTTATTGTGCTTATAGAATCATTAAATAAATTCAAGCTAAATTGTTTATGTAGCCAATGTATGCTACTTAGCATCAAAATACCTTTATGAACTTTTCTATTAATGTTGTACATGGTTTTATCTGGCACACTTCAGTGCCATTTAAGGAGAGCATACATTTAGAAGGATGGTACATATGCAAACAGCATCTCACCTGTACATAACAATGAAAAACAAATGTTTTATACCCAGTTTCATTTTTACCTTTATGAGGACCTGCTATAGTAATTTTCATAATGGTTTGACTTGTTTACATACTAAGTATTTTATAATAATTCAGGTTAATGCTGAAATATTTTTCCTTTTTTTTTGAGTAACAAATAATTTTTGGCAATGGTCATGTTTCTTAGGTTTTATATAAAATTATTATTCATTTGTGCCTATTACAAAACGCCATTCAATTAAAATGGAAAAACTTATACATCAGCATAATTGTAGCATGTTCTCAAATATGAAGTGATTTTCACCTTTCTCTGATCACTAAGCCTTTCAGAAAGAGTTGGGTAAGTAATCAAGTAGGTGTGACAATATGCAGCAATACTGTTTCACACATCTGAAGTGAGAAGAACAACAGTTAAGAGTGTCAATGAAAGAAAAGAAATTTAATGACTTGAAAATTTTTATATTTGTGAATTTTATATTTGCTCATTTTAAAATTATTTTATAATGCAAATTAGAGCTACCAGCAGCATTTACAATTGAGAAATATTTCCACATATTGAAGAACATCAACCATAGGCCTTTCTTTGTCAGATTCAAATTGCATACTAAGTGTGCCGTGAAAGATTCGAATGCATCATCTGATTTATTTCTCATCCCTTTTGACATGATTTTTTGCTTTTGTTTTTGTTTGTTCATTTGTTTGTTTGTTTTTGTTTTTGTTTTGTTTTACAGACCATTCATAATGCATTAAAGCATATACTCTCCTTTTTACAATGAACAATTAACCTCATTCATTATCCTTAGGAATCTACAGTTTTCATGCTTAGCTGAAGTGATTTAGCTGCCTTCAGAAATCCAGTGATGCTTGGAGATATTTTTGACTGTCAAAGCTAAGGCTGAGTTATACGCACAATGAAAACCAAGGATACAGCTAAATATACCCACTAGAGAGAATAAATTCAATTTCCAAGTCTTTAATCCAAAATGCTTATAGTCTTACATAGATAATATTTGTCTAAAGGTAGTCCCATCTATTTTGGTAGCAACTGATTAAAAAAGAAACAATTTGACCAAATATGAGTAATAAGTTGTAATATTAATTTCTAAGATACTTTGGAAGTTTAGAGAGGAATTATAAAGATGGTTTTTAGTATGTTAATGCAAAGATCTAGATCATTAATGTTAGTATGCATTATTTTTTCTGGGATTACACAAATAGATTATGAAATTTAACTAAAAATAATATCTAGGAGTACTCAAAAAAGAAGGATGTTGAAGTGAATGAGTGCTGGGACTCTAAATACACACACACACACACACAAAGTAAAACATATCACAAATTAATTTGCTTAATTACCTGGAAAAAGAACATGGAAAGATATAAAATTACACATAAAATCTTAGCATGCAATGATGCACCACTTTGAGTAATTAGAAGAAATAAGTACTGTAAGAAGTCTGAGATGTTTGTGTTGGAGATTATAAACAAAGAATAATGGGCAATAGAACTTTTTGTGATCTCACAGGGTTTAGAAATAAGATGCAATTTGGACTTTGTTAATGAAGTCAAATTTTGGAAAGCCAAGTGTTCTGAGTAAAATCAAGTTCATAAATTCCAAACAAGGATTTCATGATCTGCATAGAGGAGCTCATAGGACTAAGTATTAAAGCACAAACAATGCTCAAGACCAGAACTCTGAGTAATACTGTTGGGTAGCACTTAAGAGCACAGGTAAGCCAGATTTAGACAGAGTCATTCTCTTAGTGCAGTAAAGTAAATCAATACATACATATTCACAAAATACATTATGATAGACTTTGACTAGGTCAAAAGTGATTTCTTCAAAGATCTCATCTTGAGAGTAAGACAAAGTTAGGTAACTTGTTAGTTAACTTGGGAGTTAGATAGTGTCTTGGAAAAATAATGGGAAATGCAACAAAGGTACCTACTGGGTAAAATCACTGAAAGTGAACAAGGCAATAAAAAATATCAACAAAAAGAGTTCTTATAAATTAATTAGTGTATGAATAAGTATGTAAATGTCTATTCTTCTTTATTAGTCATTAAGCATACAATAATAAAAATCTCATGGAATTATACCACATAACATCAAATGGCTAAAATTTAAAATAAACAATAGCAAATATTAGCAAGAATGTGTAGCAGTGGAATTTCTTAGATGGTATAAATGGATATAGGTGCATCCATTTTGAAAAATTGTACAATTCATTGGCAGTACATACTAGCATTTAACAAACATATATTCTACCACCAGAATTCTATTATCAGCCTTTGTGTCAAGCCAAATGTGCAAGTTTTATTTACCAAAATCAATGTCTGAAATACTTACTGCATCACTATTATTACTATTATTATAGTGAACTGGAAGCAAACCGAAGCTTATTAACGATAGAGTATATACATCTATTTGAGATTCCTTATGCAATGAAGTACTATAATTAAGGTGTGTGATAAAGTTGTGACGTTAATACAGCAAACTATAAATGTCACAAAGATAATCCTGAAGAAATGAGAAGGCCTTCTGTGTGTTCCCATGAAAACAGTTGTGGTAGCAGTAAGTACTTTTAATGAGACTTTCAAGGAGGAGGCTGGTGAAGGGATGTGTTCATTTTGTGAGATTAATTACATTATGACTCATTTTGTTTTATCTGTATCTGTAACACAAGGCAAAATATGACTCTGGTTCAAAGCTTGCTTTAATAAAAATTACATTATGTAATGAAGAATCATGTGCTTGTAAGTATAATATATTAGTAATACTAATTATTTCATAGTTAAATTAGTGCATGAAATTTGGGAAAACAAGGATTTACTTTCTCCCAAGCAAGAAAACATATAATTTATAAAGTACCTTTCATGGATTTTGAAATATGAACAATTTTGATGACCCTCTTCCCCTCACTCAGTTGCCAATAATTACTTTCAGGCCAACAATCTAAAAGGGATACGAAAATATATGTGGTATGATACTAACTTCTTTTTCCTGTTTGTTTGTTTCTATTGTGATAAAATACCACGACCAAACAACCTCGGGGGAAAGAGTTCATTTTGTTACATATTTCAGGTCACAGACCATTGAAAAAAGCCAAGGCAGGAAGTTGAGGAGGGAATCTGCAGCGAGAAGCAGAAACCAATCCACAATCTTTATTGATACAAACTTCATTGTCAGAATCATAAATCTTCATCAGCAAGGCTATACTAATGATCAAGCATTGAAAAAGATGCAGTTTTTTATAGAAAAGCTATAGCAAGATTTGGGGAAAATGTAACAAATCAAATGAATAGGGCATGACTCTTGGTCACCATCTAAAGCAGGAACATCAAATGCAATATCAGTTACATAAGAATAACATGGATTTGCAGGGCAGATATGATTTATTCATTACCATGCTGAAACATGGTGTCAAAGCAAACAACATCCATCATCATAAGAAAGTGCTCTTTTCAAGTGACCTAAGAGCCATGAAATTATATTCTGAGCATGCTAGTCTGTGTTTCCATTTATTTAATGTTAAAAATCAGGCATAACAAGAAGTTAGGGGGAAAAGTTCTTCAGAGGAGATGTAAGGACATTTTCTAGGAGGCTGATATATGTTTCTGGTTCTGGAGCTTTGAAAGTAATAAGGGCTTGATAGTTACATTTTTTTCATAAACAAAACTTCTTTTATACATCTGTATAAACTGTAGAACATCTCAGGCCTCTGCTTTTCTAACACTCAGAAGTAAAAAGAAATGATAGCACTAAGGTATGCTGTACTAACATAACTTGTTAGTTTTCTCATGTGATGTGTTTGGCAGAAACATTTGAAAGAATTTCTTTTGCCTGGAGGAAAAGAACAAATTAAAAATCTTAACTGACTTTTACTCCAAAAGCAAAATAAGATTCTCTGAATTGATATATCTTCAAATTGAATATTAAAATCAAACAGCTCCAGGCAAAGATAGAGACAATAAAAGACAATGAAGTGAGATGAATAATATTAAGTGAGAATGGGACATTGTTTTGCCCTGCCATTAAAAGTAAGGATGCTATGAAAGTATTCTTAGTATGGACTAGATGGTGGGGCAAATACCATGTATTCTGGAGAGAGATATGCAGTTAATATCAGCAAAACAGAATAGCAGGGAACAAGAAAGGAATAGTGAATGCAAACCATATTCATTCATATACATCCAGCCATATCCAAGCCATTCTAACCATCTGTACATGAGGCTAAGTAGCTGTCCTTTCATGAATGTTATCTATGGATTCCAGTTTTCTATGCTATTAGAAGACTGCACACACTAAGCTTGGGCTACAATGTAGTTGTATATTCCAGACTCAGCTGTTATGGACTTTATTCTTTGTCTAGTTAAGTCACTGGTCCTAGCCCTGGAGCCCTGGAACATTTCGGCTTCCATACAATTTAGCCTTCATACAATCTAGAACATTTAAACCTCAGTACAATCTAAAACATTTTTAGCTTCTGAAACTTAATGCTGACTGAGCCACTTTGACTAGATCCTTCTGAATTCTGAGTCTTCTGGTTCAACTCACTTGCTGTTCTGCTTCAAACTCCTCTCCAGGCTGACTGGTTGAAACTTATCTTCTGAGTCAGCTTACTTTTTCTGACTGATCTCTTCTGACTCTGGCTGATTCTCTCACTGCCTCAGACTGAACTGCTCTGCTTGATTTCAAATTGACTCACTCTTCACATCTGATACTGACTTCTGCTGAGCTCTGCTTCCTGTGCTCTGTGTCTCTCTGACTCTTCCCCCCAGCCTGCCTGCTGTAACTGACTCTTCTGTAACTGACTGCATTGAGTTGAGAGCCTGCTTTTTCTATTGTGAGAGTTGGGCATGTCCTCACTCTGCTAACTCTTTCACTGATTAGTCACTTTGTCTGTCCTTCACTCTGACTCATCTCAGATATCACTTCCAATCTGATACTGAATCCTTCTGAATTTTGTTTCCTGTGTTTGCTTCTACACTCTTTCTCTTAGGGATTAAAGGCGTGGACCACTACTGCCTTCTAAATACTGGAATTAAAGGTGTTTGCTACCACTGCTTTCTGAATACTGAGATTAAAGGCACATCTACATTCCATCCAGACCACAAAAGACCCCTGGAATATAGATCCTTCCCTAGCTTTCACACAGCTTATTATTCTACACTACAAACAAATATTTTAGGATATAACTTTAATTGATTTGAAACAATTATATTAAAAGAGTTGTAAATATTTGTAAATATTTGAGTGTGTTTTAATGTGTAAGAGAAAAGTATTAAGAAATACAATATTTGCTGGTCAGTGGTGGCACATACCTTTAATCTCACCACTCAAGAGGCAGAGACATGGGGATCTCTGAGTTTGAGAGATCTAGCCTGGTCTACAGAGTGAGTTCCAGGACAGCCAGTACTACACAGAGAAACCCTATCTCCAGGGGTGGAAAACCCTAAATATGATTGATTCAGATATGCATAGACTGGACATACAGTTACTACAGTAAATAAATTTAATATTCAGAATTTTTTTTAAAATTCTTGAAGGAGGGAAGTTTATTCAGTGTGGGTATAAGTTAAGTAAAAGCTTAAATCAGTTATTTTCTATGAAGCAAATAGGTAATATCTAAAGCAAAGAAACATGATATAAAATCTCCATGATATGAACCAAATTAATTTCTCTTCCAGTAGGAGAAAGGAAACAATATGAAGCCAAAATGCATGAAGGTAGAGACTTGGAAATTATCGCTGAGATTTACAACATTCTTTGAAACTTTTCAATGTGAAATTCCTGTTTTTCTAGGAATAATTTGGGAAAATTAAATAGAAAACTGGGGTGAGAGGGAATCCTCAAATGATAGTTACAACAGAATATCACATAATGAAAAAATGAGCTGTTAAGATAATATGTGGAAACACCGAGGTAAAGGGGTTTAAATGGAACAATAAAATGATTCAAAAGAAGAGTGGTGTGGAGGTGAACATGTATGTACTATAAATGGATTCTTTGTTTCCTGTAGGTGTTCTGAATTATTGGATTTACTCATCTGTAGTAGTATGCTGCTGTGTAGGCTCACCAATGAAGACATGGAAGCATATTCATTGGTGTAAACCCTACCAGACCTCAGCAGAGGGAACCACCATCCTGACTGGCACCATACTGGACAGTGGAACCTCAAGCACCTGAACCCAGGTGTTTTTACAGATACAGAACTCCTCCGGTGTCCTACTGATAGCACATGCATATCATTAGCAGTCAAACATTGCCCACAGAAATCCAACACCTGTAGACAATACAAAATGTTAAGACCTAGGCAGTCCCTCATCAACATTGCACAAAATAATATTTTAAAAACAGCTGTAAATATGTTTCTAAAACACTCATCAAATGACATTTGATTAGAGAGGCAAGGCCATATAATTTTATATTCCAAAGAATGATTTACTATAAGTGACTTAAAACTAAAATCTGAGAAAAAAGAGAGAGAATAAGAAGTGTTTTGTACTTTAGATCAAAACTTTGCCAGATAGTTTGAACACCCAAGTTCTTCAGTCCCGTTACAGAAAGAACTTTCATCTGCTCTTGCTGCTATGGATAACCACATGCACCACTGTGCACAGATACAAGCAAGTAAGAAGAAATCAGCTGAAAAGCAATTAGAGTAGCAATCAGGAAACAATCAGACTCATTCAATAAGGCATCTGGAAGAGGTTTGATGAATAAGAAGAATTTGTAAAAGAACAAGGAAATATTATTTAACTTTCATTTTAAAGCATTCCTATTTTATATTGGTGCACTTTACATCAATACTGAAGGAGAGAAGAAAGATAACCACTACATGATTGAGGAGTTCAGTAAGTAATCGATGAACAAATCACACTGCTGGGGACCTGACTTCTGGCTTACAAATGGTGAAAGGTACTGAGAATGTGTATGTACTATGAGGACAGGCCTGATAAGATTCTGGAGTGGATTCAATATGGAATATGAGAGAATAAGAGTCATGGATTATCACCAAAGTTCTTTCCTTGAGAAATTTAACGAATGCTGAGGTTGTTATGTCCTCAGTGTGAAAGAAAACAGAAACAGCAGATTTCAAACAAAACGTCAGAATTTTTATTTGTATTGTGCCCATTTGACCTGTCTCTTGATTTCTCAATGATGCTGAGCAGGTAGGCCAAGTACACTTTCAATGACAATATCCTGATAAAGACGTAAATACTGTAAGCGGTAGTATTCATGGTCAGTTATATGATAAGATTACCTATAAAATGAGGAAACATAGGAGAAAGAAGAGGCCTAAAAATAGATAATGGCTTATTTCTATATTTAGAGATCAGATCAATAAAAAGGATATAGCAAAGATGATAAATGAAGGAGAAGAACAATGTGACAGTATATAAAGCAGTCAACTGATCAAATGCTGGTTTTCCATTTATTCATCTATTTTTCTACTGTTTGAGAATATTGAACATGCATGTGATGTATTTTGATCAACTCATCCCCTTAAGTCCATTTCCAATTTCTCCCTTCCTCCACCAGCATTTTCCTCCTCTTAATTTCATGTGTTCTTTTCTTTGTAACTGAATCTACTTTGTGCTGATTGGGTCATGGACCATCTGGGTCATGAGTCTAGGACCATCTACTGGAGCTTTGGCAGCATCTCAGGGTCTACAGCACTGAGGAAAACTGACGCTCTATCCTCCAGCAGTCATCAACTGTTAATAGCTGCTCCTTTAGGGGATGAGACTTCAAGAGCCCCTTTCTTATCCATCGTTGGTCTTGTAGACACAATGATAGTCACTGTAAATTCTACATGAAGCACTCTCATTTATGACTCATACTTTTTTTGCTGCAGATAACTATCTCTTACTGTTAAAATCTTTCTGCCTCAGTATGAACCAACAATTAATAAAAAATGAAGCCATGAATTTGAAAGACAGGAAGTAGGAGGAGGTTGGAAAATTAGAATGAAGGAAAGGGAAAATGATGTAATTATATTATAATCTCAAAAACTGCAGAAATGATATTTAAAAAAATCTTTTCTGATACCTGTTCCTAAGGGGAAAGGATGTGAAATGACATCTGGCAAACCTCTGTCCTGCTTTGATTCACGTGGAATCTGACCCCTTTCAGTACGGTGTGATCTGATGCTCATCACCTCTACACAGTATTCTATGAAAGTAAGCATATTATTTTATACGCTTAATGGAATTACTACAAGAAAAATTACTGACAAGGGGATGTTGAGATGGATTTGTGGGTTAGAGCAATTGCTGCTCCTGCTGCAGAGCACAGTTTGGTTCCTGGCACCCACATCAGCCAGCTAATAACTGCCTATAGCTTCAGTTTCAGAGAATTCGATATTCTTTTCTGGCCACTGCAGGTACCAACACACACACACACACACACACACACACACACATACTCACACATATGGATATGAGTAAGGATAAATTAAAAATTACTGTCCATCCTCCTGGGTTGATTGGATTAACAGAATAAAAATGGCCATCTTACCAAAAGCAACCTACTGACTCAATGCAATCCCAACACAATCTTTACAGATCTTGAAAAGGCAATATTCCATTTCATATGGAGAAACAAAAAAAAAAAAAAACCCAGGATAGCTAAAATACCTAAAATACCACCTAAAAATGAAGGTGGACCTCTAATTATCTTAGTCCACATGAACATTTTGAGGTTTGAAAACCCCTCCCAAAAGAGGAGATTCAACCCAGATGATGGAATATTCTTCAGCTGGGTCATCTTCCTTTTGCTCAGATTCAGGGCAATTCCAAGGTTTGGCAGCATGCTTGGGGCCAAGACCTAGTCAAACTCCATATTGCTGTTCTCTACCATGCCCCGATCACCACCCATTCTGCTACCTCAGCCCATAGATAGCACTGCATCCCATGCTCTCGCCCACCCCACCAGGGAGAGCAATAAGAGCACCTTCCTGGTGGATGTGAATGAATCAGGAGGATCTGTGGTAACCAGAGGATCCACCTTGGGTGTTCACCCAAGCCTGTCATCACCTCCAGCTATGTGTCTCTTAGCTGTGCTTGCCACCATTCCCCTGCTGATTCTCTAGCTCTGTTTCTCTTCACTGCCCATGCCTCTCCATTCTCTGTCCATTCTCTGAGTAGGAGACCTGGCCTAGCAGGTAGCCCTAGGGTGCCAATTGTGGCCCCAGCTTCCCAGCATCCTGAGTACTATCCCAGTACTGAGTACTATTTCTTCTCTGGGGCCCAAGCCCCAGATTTTTGTCCTCTATCTTTCTCATGCCACCACCAAGACTATGACTCCAGTACAGTGTCCTCCATACCCATGATCCCTGTCAGATTCTGCCTACTGCCCAACCATCATCTTGAGACCTATCCAAGGGTCTATTTCTATCTTTGTTTTCTTTCACAGCCTGCTTTCTCCATGCCTTAGAAAGAATCTGTGGGCTGTGCTGAGAGCCATGTGAGAGGATGCAGCCAGCATTGGGGCTTGAAGAATACAGCCCACCATTTCTAGGGGATTGTCTCCTGAATAGCTCCTTCTTCTGCTGGTGCTGCTGGACTTTGACATGCTGATAACTATTAGAGTCACTTTATCTCTCTTGTGCTACAAAAGGGGTCTTCAGTCCCCCACTACTATTCATAACAACAATGGTGACTTTCTGAGGGAAATCAGCTAATTTGATGACTAAATTGAAACTCTGGAAAGAATAACTGGGAGACACGCATGGTCAAGAAGACTGGATCAGGTATGACTTGCCAGCTGCTATGGGGATAGTTACCTGAAGAAAGCAAAATATATTCTTGGCTACTGAGGACTTGCTAGATCAGGAAGCAAATAGAAAATGAGTGCAGTATGATTGATGGATGACAGGTAAGTTTCAGTGCCCATTGTTAAGTTTGGTCATATTAGATTTTCCTTGTTTTACAATTATTATTATAAATGTATTGATGCACCCTGAAAGCATAAAGACAATAGAATAGATTTCCTTCTCTATATAATAAATTAAAAGTAAAATTTCTTTGTAATTCTCTAATCAACATTAAAAAAATTATATTAGGCTTGCATTAAACATAATAATAAAATAATTGATGGTTACTATATAAACAGTAGCCTGCAAAGAAGCCTACTCAGCTCTCATAAATTTTGTCAATCTATAGTAAAAGATTTACTGCTTCAATGTACAATGTTACTTTAGAAATATATGTTACTATAGAAATGAAACATATGAAAGATTTTTTAATCATAGGTGGGTGTTTTCATGGTAACCAAAAACAAAAAGAGTTTTGTTATAAGGGTATATAAGGAGTGTGTAAATTAAATAAACAGAGAAAAGAGAGACTGAGATCTCAATTCAAGAAAACTGTGTACACCAGTGATTTTTCGCCTATGCCACATCCATCCTCTCACGAATCCTGACCAGCTGGTGCTGGTCTTCGGTAAGCCGAGTGGGAGCTCTTGGTGGTGGGCAGCTATGGGGCCCAATAGGACCACTTGACATCAGTGCCGCTCTGTTCTTTTATCTCCAACTCTCCTCCTGGCCTATCACTCCCTGCCATGAGCCAAACCTGCAAGCTGAATGGGAGTGCAGCCCTGCAGGCAGCAATGGGGCATGGTGAGCCCTTTCAGTGGAAGTGCTGCTCCTTTAGTTCCTCTCCTAACTTGCTTCCTCCACAACCACAGGTGAAACCTGGGGGCTTGTTCTGCCATCTCTCTTTCCTCTACTCGCTACCATCCAACTTTCCAGATCTGTCACTGCTGCCGCGTCTTTCCAACCACTTTTAATTTTCAAAGTTCTCCCTGCTGGACTTGGCACCAGGGTAGCTTCTCCCAATCCAAGAACATGTACTGAGCCAAGGGAGACTTGAGTTGGGGTGGGGTGGTGGAGCAGAATCCGGAGTCTGTAGGACTTTGCCTATTGCCCTGCCTCCATCTTGAGTCTCCAGATTCCTCCAGAATTTTTAATTTTTAAAATGTTTTTATTGTTGAATAATGTTCTAAAGACACCATTGTCTTTATCTATCCATGTGTTGATTAATATTTAGATTATTTTACTATCTCGGTGATTGTGATCACACTATAATAAATGCTAGAGTACATATTTCCCTTTGAGATACTGACATTATTTTTAAATTATTTTATTTTTCAGATCAGAATTACATCATTTCTCCCTTTCCTTTCCTTCCTCCTAGCCTTCCCATATACACCTTTTGCTCTCTTTCAAATTCATTGATTCTTTTTAAAATAATTGTTGATTTACATACATACATGCTTATGAAAGGTCAAGACCAAAGCAGACAAACTTTAGTCAGGCTTCTAAAAAGCACCAGAACTGTGTAGGCCCAAGTCAGGGGCAATGTGACTCAGAACAGTTCCCAGAACTAAAGTAAGAAAAACAATTTCTAAGACAAACAAGATATGGACTGCTGACTAATGGCCTTGGGCTAAGGATCTCCCCCATCCACATTGACTAAGACCCTAAGTTTACATTTTCTAGGTGCCTGAGACCTTGCTATCTGCCAGCACCAATCAGTTTAAAGGTTAATACATCACTATGTAACCAACAGAAGCATGCCTGATAATCTGTTGCTAAGCTCTGCCTTTGAAAAGCATATATAAACCATACTTAGAATATGCTAATTGTCACTCTTATCTGCCTCATTTGAGGAATCTGTAAGAGTGGACCCCAACGTGTTAGAAATAAACTTCTTGCTTTTGCATCGATCTCTAATCCTGGTGATTTCTCGGGGGTCTCCTTCCATCTGCCCCTAACACTTACATACATACATACATATATATAATCACACACATACATATAGTGTGTGAATGTATTGTCATGTTTATGTAAATTAAATTTTAAACATTTTAAAGATAAAATATATAATCTATTCCACTTTATATTTTAATGAGTACTATATAAGGATCTTCCAAATCTTCCCTCTCAAAGCCTGTCCTTTAGATTTTGTTTTGAGAATGCCCATGCTAACAGTTGTAAGGTGTGCTGTTTGCATTTCCCAGATGACTATTGACTTTGAACATACTTTTAATCTACTGATGAGCCATCTGCCTATTTTGAAGACTTGTGAACTCAAGCTCACAGCTTGATGAGATGATTTCTTCTGGGCTTGCCTACTTTCTGTGCTTGTCTATTTTAATATCACCCCTTGTCAGGGATAGTATTTAAAAATTTTGATGCTATTCCATAGGTTGCCTTTCAATCTTTTATTTCATGTTATGTGCTATTGCAAATTGCAGTCTAATGACTAATTTTATTTTTGATTCTTGTGGCTTCAATGTCATACCTGAGACAGCATCCTAAAATGCAAGTTAATTTTTTCTTCAGTATTTTCTTCTAGAAAGTTTACACTTTCAGGCTGCATATACTAGCTTTTAGTCAATTAAAGCTGACTTTGATAAATTATATATTAAAAGTACGATTTCAGTCTTTTGCATGTGGATATCTAGTTTCACCAGCACCATTTTAGAAAAGATTCTTCCCCATCAAATGTGTACTCCTGAAACTCTTTGAAAAATAATTGATTATGCTTAGCCAATAAAATGCTTGCCATGCAAACATGAGGTTCTGACCTGAGTTCAGGTCCCCATTATTAACTTGTAAAAACAGCTGCATGTTGCACATGCATATATGTTCTCACCTCTGAAGCATAAGAGACGAAATTATTATAGTTGCTTAACAGGCCAGCTGGACTAGTCACAACCAGTAAGCTCTAGTTTCAGCAAAGCTCCCTGCTTCAAAAAAATGGGTATGTAATAGAAGAAGCCACCTGATGACCTCAGATTCTGCTGTGGATCCCAACAATACTTCCAAAAATGTTCATGTAAGTATCCAAACACGCATGAACATGTTTACATACTTGTATATTACATGTACAGGAAAAGAGGAATTGCTTCAGCAATGTAGGATGTTTTGAGTCCCAAGTGAGTTTCAATCCTATTATAAAAATACTACAAGAAAAGTACAAAATAATCTCCCTCATAAACACATGAAAAATGTTGTGACAAATATTATCAAACTTAATTGTGTAGCATAATAGGGTGATCACAGATAATCAGCAAGTGAGGTCTATCTCTTAGAGATAAGAATGGCTTGAAAAACTAAAATCGGTAAATGTGATATACCATGCTAACAGTATGAAGGATAAAATTCATTCATTGTGCCAATGACTGCAAACTAAGTAACGGACAAAAGCCAACACCGTTTGTAACTTTTAAAAACCACTTCAAAAATGCAAATATAGAAAATATACACATTGCGCAATAAAAGCCACTGATAACATCAAGCTTAGTGTGGTGAAAACCAAACACTATCTTCTAAGACCAGGACTAGAAGAGGCTATCTATGCTAACTACTTTTATTCAGCATAAAAAGCCATATTAATTAGGCAAGTGAAATGAGTTAGGATTACATAAGAAGAGAAAATTTGAAATCAGCTCCATATACTAGGATATTTTATGCACAGTATCTTAAAGAAAAAATTTTTAATGATACAACAAAGAATTAAATACAGTAAATTTTCTGGATTCAATATCAGAAAACGAAATTTGTATTTCAGTATACTAATCATAAAATAAATTATAAAGAACACAATTTTATGTATAATAACATCAAAAAGAACAAAATATTTTGGAGTAATAACAAACAACTCACATTTTTATCACATAGCTGAACAGCTGTCTTAGCTTCTTATAGGCAAAGTGTCTGTCTGAACCGCACACTCTGGAAATCCAGAGCTGATGGCAAAGCAAAGGTTCATTTTCTAAAATCTGGCCTTCTCTGACTGTTTCTCTGTGTCTTTTTCTGTTTCTGTCTCTAAGTGTGTGTGTGTGTGTGTGTGTCTGTCTGTCTGTCTGTCTGTCTCTCCATCTGTGTCTGTCTCTGTCTCTCTGTCTGTCTCTGTCTCTCTGTCTCTCTCTGTCTCTCTGTCTTTCTCTGTCTGTCTCTGTCTCTGTCTCTCTCTGTGTCTCTCTCTCTCTCTAGTTTCTCTTTTCCATTTTTCTCCTGATGCCTTGTTGTAGGCTATCACACCCTCCAAACTCAGGCTGGCCTAGAGTTACAAGTCTTTCTGTAGGAGACTCCCCAGGACAGAGTGTTTGCTGTTTGTTTGTCTGTTTTGGGGGGTTCCTTATTATATTCTCCTACCTCCATTCCTTTTCATTCTACTTTTAGTCAGAAGTGCCTTTTCTCCTCATGTTTCCTTATTAATTTCCATGTCTATTTGCTTATATCTCTCATACTTTTCTGTTATTCTAAACTAATTGCTAGTCTTGCACTACTTCCTTCCTTTACATTTGTACTCTCAGTAGCTAATAAGTACACATAGTACTGCTATTATTCCTTTACTCCCTTCCACCTCAAGTACTGAGGCTAAAAAGGCATTGCTGGTCCTGTACATCAATTGTGCTTGTTTTTTTTTTTTTTTGTGTAGATAGTATTTTAGCTTCAAAGTAGTAATAAAAATTAAGTCTAGGGTCTTAGTAATATGGACTAAGGGTCTAACCAATGCCTTCTCCTCCTAGTCCAACACTGAGAAATTACACTTCAACCTTACTCCAAACTAGCTCTACAGGAACACTTCAAATAGAGTCACTGTAAAAGGTGGGAGAAAAAAGCTTTAACTATATATCTTCAAAAAGATTTGTATCTGGAATATGAAAAGAATTCAAAAAACATAAACACTAAAAGTCAAACAACCTGATTAATAAATTGTCTAATAAAATTAACTTATAGTTCTCATGAGATGATGTACAAATGTTGATATGCATAGGAAAAATTATTCAACGTCCTCAGTCATCAAGAAATTACAAATTAAAATCATACTGAGATTTCTTCTCAAATAGAATGGCTATCAGTAAAAAACAATAAATGCTGGCAAGCATGTAGGGGAAAGAGACCCTTACATAGTGATGATGTAAATGCAAATTGATTCAACTACTATCAAAATCATTATGCAAGTTCTACAAAAATACTAATAATAAAGATGCCATATTACTCAGTTACACCACCTCTGGATTGCACCAGTTAACACATTAAAGATAACAGCAAAGGCACCAAAATGTGTCAGTGTCACATTAAGGACTTACTGGGGGAAAACCCCAGCAGTCAACAGGGTCCAGAGAGGAGATAAGGAGTAGGAAAAAGGAGATTGAGTCAGAGATGGAGGCTGGGATGGTATTGCAGCTCCAACTACAGCTCTGACTGATTAGCAATCAGCATGCTTCTTTATTTACACAGATTCCACAAAACAAAGACAAACTCGTGGTTTCCAGGGGTATTCAGATCATATCATTTTGTAAATATCTGAACCAGTTTAGGTGAGTCCCCAAGTCTTAAACAATGTAAACTTAGGTGGTTTAAAGTATACCTAAAAGTTTTCTAGGGCCTAAATGCCTCTGCAGTTGACTTGCTTTTATGATCTCTATAAAAATCTGTTTGTATAGGATAATTCCTTTTGTTTTCTAGTTAAGTTACACAGTAACCTGGTATAAGCCAGTCTTTTAAAAGACTGGCAAACCCTTATGCCTAATTCTTTTTTCTTTTATACCATACTATTATGTAGGGCAAAGGTTGTTTTAGCCAATCTAACTTAGTTACTAAATTTCTTTTTCTCTGGGGCATGTCATATATGTGCCTCCATCTCATAAGCTACATATCCAGGAAACTGAGGATATGCAAGAGGAGGCCTCTGATCTACCATCACTTCTCCTGGCAGGCTGGAGTTTATCAGCTTCTCTCAAGTTTATGTTGCCCTGATTGCCTTGCTCCTGAGTTTGCTCAGGGGTAGATGCACCAAGAAGATCCTGAATCCATAGCATCATAAACAAACACCTAGTGTTTTTGTGCTTATCACTGTTGTGAATTGGCCAAAGCTCCCTCCCTGGAGCTTGCCCATGCCCTATGCTCCTGACATTCCCCACCCTCTGCACCCTCTGGCCAGGTACACCCCCCCCGTGCCTGCCCCCAGACAGGTATCTGTCCTGCATCATCAGTCCCATATAATCTCAGTGGGCTTTGAGGTCCTCCTCTTTGGATCTCTCTCTCTGTCTTTCTCTTTGACCTTTCTCTCTCCTCTTTGGACCCCTCTCTCTGGCTCTCTCTCTCTCTTTCTCTCTGCCCCTCTTCCTCTGTTGTCTGTCTCTTCTCCCTCTCTCTCTCTTTCTTCTTCCCTCCATTCGGAAGAGGACACTCTGTGTCTCAGCCCACCCCAATAAACCTCTTGCATGAGACCCTATTTGCGTGGTGTTGTGCACTTTTCTTTCAATCACAATGTCCAACACTTGAGGAAGATTCCTGAGTAAGGTCAGATAAGGTTAATTCCCTGAAAACAGAGGGGGCTATAATAATTAAAACTTTCCTAAGGAAAGTCAGAAATATTTTTCTTAAGTAAAGATATAAATGAATCGTAATGTAAAAAAAAGTCCCTTAATAATACAACACATAGAGACCAAAACCTAGACTGAGAGACAGCATGACAGTAATCAATATATTTGGCTCAGCTTTGCTGAAACTGTATCAAAGAGCTATGCTGACTTCATGACCTTTGCTGTGTCCTTGGGTCATAGGGGTGCAAAGGATTGAAATACATCACTTCCTGATGAGGTAATCTGAACCAAAGTGAGCCCAAATGTTAATTATTATCCACTTCTTTCCCTGCATATTCTGTCTCTCTAGTATGTGATTGCTAACCTAACTATTCTGTTGTGGAGAAAGGAAGACAAGGCTCCACCATTCTTTTGGCAGACAATATAGCCTAATTGTAAGCACCAAACCAATAAAAAACTTTGTCTTTAAGAAGGTAGACTACATTTATTAGGATGATACCTTAGTTTTTCTTCTGGCTTCCAGATACATGGAACCACACATATGTGTTTAAATGTGTTCCTCACCCAGCCACACATTCTCAAAGTCCACAATATTACCACATATATATATTCAAATATACATTTGAATATTAATTGTATATTAATTAAGAAATAATATACCATCACTAGAGTAAACTATGAATGGCTAACATTAATGATTCAGACAAAAAAAGCACAAGTGGTGGCACTTTAGGGAGGACAGGAGGAATAGTGTCTAACAGATCTTGGCTTCTCCACACCATTGTAAGCACATTGTCCAAAAGGAGAAGATGGGCATCGTGTGATTATATATATATATATATATATATATATATATATATATATATGTATGTATATTCATATAGTTATGTGGTATATATTTGTAACAGAGTTACAAAACTGAGGATATCTTATATTAATGAAAGATAATCAAGTTTTTCTTTAGTTGAGGTTTAACTTGATCCTTTTAGGTAGTAAAGATTTACTCTGTTTAGTGACAAGGAGGATATAATGTGGGCAATGTAATTAAATATGTATCCAAGGAGTAGAATATGAAGTCAGGTACTGAGGTTAAAGCTGGATAAAAAAAGAAACTGGGAACTTTTTTAAATGTCTCTATTTCCTTAGGCTTTGTCATATTTTATACTTGGGTTATCTCTGATGTTGTTTACTATGTGCTCTTATATTATTTTAGCATGGTTGTAGAAGAATGTTTCATCTTTTGATCCCTCAGCATGGATGCTCTAGGGTAGTTAATAATGCTGATACACACCTTTAATTCGGTATTCAGAAGACAGTGGTGGTATATAGCTTTAATCCTTAAGATGGATACATAATGTGGGAGCCAGCAGACATGAAGCAGAGCTCAGAAGTCAGTGTTAGATTGGAAGTGATCTCTGAGATGAGTCAGTGAAGGACAGACAAAGTGACAAATCAGAGAAAGAGTTAGCAGAGTAAGGGAACATCCAATTCTCAGGATAGAAAGATGGGCTCTCAACTCAGAGCAATAATCAGTTACAGAAGGCAATATGAGACAAGCAGTCTGCAGCAGGCAGACAGAAGACAATGAAGTAGTCTGACAGAGGATAAGGTAGAGAAGCAGAGAAGTTTCTGAGGCAGAGACACAGCGGCAGCTCGGCAGAAATCAGTATCAGATGGGAAGAGTGAGTCAGTTTGAAGCTGAGCAGAGAGTAGTTCAGTCTGAGGCAGCCAGAGAATCAGCCCCAGTAAGCTAGAGTCAAAGTTCACTAAGAAACAGTAATCCAGCTCAGAAGGTCAGTTGAAACCAGTCAGCTTGGAGAAATTTGAGCCAGAATAGCAAGTGAGTTGGACTAGAAGAGTAAGGGTTCAGAAGGAGCTAGTCAGAGTGGCTCAGATTAGACTGTACAGAGATTTGAATGTTCGAGATTGTCAGATGCTGAAACCTTTCAGTTCAAGGATTAAGAGTAGATATATAGAGGCAGAAATAATCCTGGACTCCAGGATAGAACCGATGATTAAATTAGACAAATAAATAAACTGTCCTTTGCCCTGAAACAATGTCTACAACTGGATTCAATGGCTACATATAAGAATGCTGGTGGTAAAATCCACATATAAATTTGGAAGTACAGCTCAGTGGGTTGCATGATCTTAGCAAGTACAAAACACTCTGGGTTCAATCTCTTTCTAAACAAAAACAAAGAAAAAAATCCACATATATTTTTTGCTTATATATGAATGAAATTACATTCACAAACATTGCTTTTCTTGATAGGCAACATTTTCTAATGGAATAGGAAAGAAATGGTATTTTACTAGCTTTCTAGCAAAATAAACAAATTATTATTACTAGTGAACAATGTTTAATTGTATTTCCTATTATTCAGAAAATACAGATGCATATTGCTCAATAAAAATATTTCTCTAATATTGGTGTTTTAGTCAATTGCTGTGAAGAGACACCAGACCACAGCAGCTTTTATAAAGAAAAACATTTAGTTAGGGCTGGCTTACAGGGTCATGGATTTAGTCCATTATTAGCATTGCAAGAAGCATTGTGGCACATGGTGGTGGAGAAGGAGCTGGCAATTCTACTTCCAGATCTGCAAGCAGCAGGAAGAGGGAGACATAAGGACTAGCTTGGGCTTTTGAGTCCTCAAAGCCCATGTCCACTGACACACTTCTTCCAACAAGGCCACACAGTTCCTAATCCTTTTAAATAGTGTCATTACCTAAGCATTGAAATCTGTGAGCCTATGGGGGCCATTCTTATTCAAACCACCACAATTGTGTCTTACTTATAATTTTTCATTTGAAACAGTTTTAATAATGATTTTTTAGTTGATAATAAGTCAATAGACATTATGCTGGGTCACTTGGGTATCCCAGCATCACATCTATCTACTGAAGAATTAATGGTAAATAAGTAAATAAGTAATAGTTTCTATTAATAGGCCCAATGGAAAGTATGTAATCCATTCTTAGTCTGTAACCTAGAAGTAAATAATCAGCTAATGCAAGTTAATTTTTCTTTTTTATAGTCTGCTTCATGGGGATAAATTTGTTTCCTTTGCTGATTAAGTAAAGCATTAGTGTAAAAATCACATCTGCTTTCTCTTGCTTCACATCTTCATACCACATCTTCACTTTCTACTGCAGAAATGCTGCCTTAAAATTTGCAACATGGTCATAAAAAATCTAAACATAGGCATCAAATTTGTGCTTGCACAGCATGCATGCTTGCAAATTCCACATATAAGCTGTTGAAGTTTGGAGATGATGTGGTAATTACAACCTCACCAGAGACCAGAGAGAAACCTTTATCTGAAAAATACAGTAAATCATATTTCGATATAAGTAGTTCTTAATGCAGTCAGATCTCTAATTACTTCCTGCCTGTCTGCCTACCTGCAGATAAAACTTCTATCTAGGTCATATGAATTATTTGTAGTAAAAGGAGTGAAAACTACAACTCAACAACTGCCATCACAAGCCAAAAAGACAGGAAGAGGCTTGAAATAAGAAGACACAACATAAGAACTTACTTCTAAAAATAATTTTTACACTTCAGTAGAGTAAGATTTCTACTTTCAGTAACCTCCCTAATGCAACAACACTGAAAAGTAAACAATTTATAATATGTGGTTTTGAATAGTTACATTTCAATAAAAGAAAAAGAAATGTTGTTTGGAGATGAATTCCTAAACTTAAGATCAGAAGTTCTAATTGCTTCACCTTTCTTGGAGACGAACCCTGACCGTGAATTCCAAGGATATGCAGAGAGAATTTCACAGCCCACAGGAAAAAGTTCCTCCTTGTTCATACAGATTACAAATCTAAATCCTAAGGCCTAGATTTAGGATTTATCTACAGATTTAGACAGGATTTAGATTGACTCAGACTGACTCGTTTTGTTTTCTCAGAGCCTGATTGGTCAAGTAAAAGTAAGTTGTTGAGTATAATAAACAATAAAATGTGTAAACTCCCTGGAAGGTTATGAACTGCATCAATGAACAATATTAAACGTTGGTCACACTCACACAGAGATCCGCATATGCTTTGAATAAAAGCCCTAACATATTAGTTACTTTTTTCTAACAAAGCAGCTAATATTTGTAAGTCTGAGATTAACATTCAAAAAAACATCCCAGAAAGAGAAGGTCATTTTTGGAAAGCATTCTGGAATTAAATAGCTGAACTGAGGGTCAAACCCAAATTGGTGGATTTTAAAATTGTAGAAGTCCTTTATAAATCACAAATTCATACAAAATTCTAGTTTGCGCCTTTTCATATAACATCACAGCAATTATAATGTTAACCAGAATGATATCAACCACCAAAATCTCTCCATTGCATTCTTTAAAAGATGCAAAAGATCTGAGTGGGTTAGAAAATAATGTCTTGATTTTGTTTCTGGACTCTTGAGGCAGAATCAAAGGAAGAAAGAAATAAAACCTCTGTTCTAGGTCATCTTATGCCTCAAACAAATTTGTGCATATTGAAAGCTTGACAAAATCAAAACCCAAATTGCCCCAGCAACTTTTATCCATTTATTCGATAAAGAATATGTGTTCTTAGGCAATTGAAATCTTCACTTGTCTAATTCAACTTATCAAAATGTTTCTGAGGGCTATGTGTTGTTATACAATATTTCTGATGGTTCTTTAAGGAAATAAATGCACTGCTCTTAAAAAATCCGAAGTCAGAGAAAAGTGATTTAAATGCAGTCATGCAGAAAGTTCAAACATTTGAAATCTGATCTCATAAGCAAAAGTAGTTATATTTTATTTATGACAAATTTACTAAGTAATAATTATGTTATTAATAATGACCATTATTAATTAAGTACTAATCATGACCAACACCTATATTATCACTAATCATAAGATTTCCACAATCACTGCTTCTATAAATTCCTTTAAATTTATACTATGGGTATATCTCCAATTTTTTATAATATTACAGAAATCTATTTGGTAGATTAAACATAAGATTCCATGGTGGTTAAGACTGACTTAATTGTTTAATGACATGTATAGACATATGAGTTCTACACATATTTTCAATAAATATTTTACTAAAATCATTTCTCCCTGTAAATATAAATAATTAATCATTTCCTATTTAGTTACCTTGTGATTCCTATGTTACATACAAAGTATCTTCAAACTCAACATGCCTGGCTTGAAGAATCAATTTGTGATTTGTCTACTCATTCTGTGCTCACCTTTTCAATAATGACTAATGTTTGCCAAAAAATGACAGTGGCACTGACGCTGACTCGGGAAATTGATAATATTAGAGCCTTCAAAATATTTACCATCTGTTTGGAAATATAAACACTTTAGAAATGAATAATTAAGGATATTATATTTTTGATAGGTGTTATCATATAAAAGATAAATTGGAATTGTTAGCTTAATTTATACTATGTCATCTAGT
Organism: Cricetomys ansorgei; assembly: GCA_026225945.1. Taxonomy (NCBI): domain Eukaryota; kingdom Metazoa; phylum Chordata; class Mammalia; order Rodentia; family Nesomyidae; genus Cricetomys; species Cricetomys ansorgei. The sequence continues at coordinate 53,812,479 of JAMJFZ010000056.1, read as the reverse complement.
CTCCATGGGTGTACCTCCCCACGTTCTCTCTTGTTCCAAGAACAGAACAGTCTTGCTTTCATGCCTGTGTAGTCATTGTCTCTGCTTTTGGTAACAGCCCTAAGATGGAATTTTACCCACTAGAATTCGGAGAAAGTGAGGTAGCATAACCTTAACGCTAAAGTAATTTTAAGTGTCTTCAGTGATCTTAGCTTCCTTCTCATCAACTGTATATACAAGCCAAGAATGAACCCAACTTGGACTACCAACAGTAAGCATTTACTTCTACCCATAAGTAAGCCATGTTAGAGCTCAGCCACCTGAGTCTTCATGAGACTATTGTCTCATCTGCAACATTGTCACAATGATAGAGAGACCTTGAATGACAGCCTCCAGTTGTTCATGTTCATCTTCCCTCTCTTGTCCCTGGAACCTTACTGTATCTTTGGACTATTCAGTTGTTCCAAACCATTGGAGATGATGTTTATCGTTTTATTAGATGTCAGTGTATCTACATATATGTGAAGGATGAGATACAAACTGATATTAGTTAAATACAGAATTCACTGATTCCAATAACTGAAAGGGTATTTAGATATCAAATCTAGTCACCTAACTCCAGGCACAGAGGCACTTTTGAGAATATAGTCTTATACTTTCCTCTCTCATATTTTTGATGTTTTGTCTATACTACTTCAGTTTATCCCTTATTTCATAGGCTCTCCCTGCCAACTCTGGATCAAAATCTAACAGCTAGCTTTCCAACTCCCACAGGTAAAACTGTTTCTGTTTTCCAGTACTTGCATCCAAAATCCCTGATTATTTCTTTCTGAGTAGGTTTGAGAAATTAGCTTATATATCACTGTGATGACTTCTAGGTAAGATTGCCAAAACCATGTCCCTAACCATAGAATCTAGCATAAATATAAGAAAGCCTTTCTGGACAGATAAGTAAAAAGTAATCCAGAAAATTTGCTGCACTTTCTGAAAATTAAAATTAGTATTTCATGGAGAGAAAAACTGTTTGAATACAAAGGTATGGCATAAATATTAAGACTTATTTACACTAAAATGGTTTCAATGTTTATCTGATATTCATATTTAACTGAACATCCAGGTATAATATTTGCTAATATGGCAGCATTGCTAAAGATACTATTTACCTATATGAAGAGTTACTCTTCTCTATATTAATATGCATGCCCTATATGGATATTCATAATTTAAATGATTATAAATAAATGTCAACAAATAATACTTAGTACATATGATATTTTATACATGCTAATTATCCATTTAAGTCTTTAATTCTTTTGAGTTTGAATTGTATATATGTTATTAAGTAAAAGTTCAACTCATTCATAATATGACTCTGAGCTAGCTTTCCTAATAGAACAGTAAATATCAAAGACTGAAGTAATTGTGATGGTTTTAAAAGTATTGACCAAAGGGTACAAAACTGCAATTTCATTAAGATAGATAGGGAGAAGAGACCTAGTAGAAATATAAGATAATGACTACAATTAATAATAATATATTCTATTCTATTCTTAAAAAGTACTAATAGAACTAATGTTATATGTTCTTACAACTAAAAGATGCCTGGGATAATGTATTTACTATTTAGGTAGGTTTAAAGAAGGTACTATGGAATGAAAATGGCCCCCATAGGCTCATATGTTTACATGCTTAGTCCTCAATTGACAAATTGTTTGGAAAGGATTTGGAGGTGTGGCCTTGATGGAGTAGATGTGTCACTTAGAGTGAGTTTTGAGGATCATGGTGATCCTCGTGTCTCTTGCTTTCTACCCAACTGCCTGTGGATCAGAATATAGTGCTCATCTACTTCTTGAGCACAATATCTGTGCGAATCCATGCTCCCTGACGTGATGATGATGGATTAACCCTCTGAACCTGTAGGCAAGCCTCCAGATAAAGGCTTTCATCTTTGAGTTGCCTTTGTCATGATGTCTCCTCACAGAAATAGAATAGTAACTAAAACAAACACTGGCATAAGGAAGTGTTATTGCTGTAACAGGCCTGATTATGTTATCCTTTGGAGGAATATGGAAGAGTTTGGGACTTTGGACTAGAAAAGTAGTTAGACGTTGAGCTAGAAATGTACTTGGACTTTGGTCTAGAAAAGTAGAAGGGCTTGTGGCCCATCTTAGTAAGAGCAAGAAAGACAGTGCTGTTGAGGTTGATATGGGCTGTGTGGGCTCAGGTCAAGTGATTCATAGAGTAAGAATATTGGAAAGTGGCCCAGAGACCATTCTTGTAATATTTTAGCAAAGAATGTCGCTGTCCTCTACATTTGTCCTAAAATCTGCCAGAGTCTAATTGAAGAATTTTAGATTGATAACTTTGTCATAGGAGACTTCAAGACAGTCTAGTACTGACTGTGTCATATAGTTATTAGCATCACTTTTGTGCCAATCTAAAATTTTAAAAAAAAATGGAAAAAGAATTCAAAATTCAGTCTGATGAGAAAAGAAGCACCAGGAAATGTAAAGTGGGATCAAGGTCCAGTGCTAAAGGAGATATATGTTTTTTTATTAAAGGCCTGATTGAAAAATGGAATAAAGGGAATAGTGTTCTAAGACAAGACCCTACCCAGTTAAGCTTCCAATCTGTGAAAAGGAATTAGAGGAAAGCTTAAGTACTGAAGGAAACCATCAACAATAGAAGCTTATACAAATGTAAGGCAAGGAGGGGGCCAGGTTCCAGCATCAGGGAGCAGAAGAACTTAATAGCTTCGGGCACATAGTCCTGGCTTAAGAGTTAAGGACACTGGAAAGGATTTGTGGAATCTTCCTCCATAGTTAAGAATGACCACTGAGGCCAGGTGTCTGTTAGGGCAGTTCCTGTACAGAGGCCTAGAGAAGCCACTGTACAAACCCGTGGAGGTGAAACCTAGAGACCCCAAGAGTTGAATGCCAGAGTCCTGTGATGCCTGCCAAAGGAAGCCACTAAGAGGATGTGGAACTTGACCAAAAGAAAGAAAGTGTGTGGAAGTCAACAAAGCTAAAAGGAGTTGAAGATCTGAATAGCGTTTCGATATCAGACATGGAGATGCAGAATTTGGTGTTTGTCTTGCTTTGGCCCAGTGTTTCCTCACTGTGGTCCCTTTCCTGCATTTTGGAATGATAATGATTATTTTGTAATATAGTATGTTGAAAGTTGATCTGCTTTTTTATTTCCATTTCAAGGTGGTTACAGGTTACAGTTACAGATTACCTTGAGACTTTGAATTTAAACAGTACTGAGGCTATAAAAGACTATGGGAATTTTTGAAGTTGGACAAAATTCATTTTGCATTATGATATGCCTGCAAACTTACAGGGGCAATGAAGTCGGATGTGGTTTTAATGAAAATGGCCCTTATAAGCCCATATATTTGCATGCTTAGTTCTCAGATGATGAATTGTTTGCAAAATATCAGGAAATGTGTCCTCGTTGGAGGAAATGTGGCTTTGTTGAAGGAGGTGTGGCCTTGTTGGAGGAGGTGTGGCCTTGTTGGAGGAGGTATTTCTCTGGAGTGGGCTTTGAGGTTTCAAAAGCCCCTGCCAAGCTGGGTGATCCTCACTCTTACCTGCTGCCAACAGCTGAGGATGCATGAACGTTCACCTTCTCCAGCATGATGCCTGCCAGCTTGCTGCCTGCTATGATTGATAATGGGCTAACCTTCTGAAACAACAAGCAAGTCCCCAACTAAAAGCTGTCTTTTATGAGATGGCTTGATCCCGGCATCTTCTCACAGCAATAGGACAGTAACTAATATATTCACTATGTTCATGTATTTCAGAATATCATATGTTAGTAAGAATATTCAATTTTATCAGCTAACTAAAACATGAAATTAAAATATTCATCGGTATTTTCACATAAAAACGCATTTAATTTTGTAAAACGCTGTGAAATAAATAATTTCCCTAGTCTTATACCAAACAGGAAATTGGGATAATCGGTAAGTTAAGCATGATAATCAAAGAAGTCAGAGTTTATATTGAACCAAGGTCCGTGCTTCTTCAAACTTCTTCCATCTATATTTTCTGGTTGTGTCTACTGTATTTCATGTTTAACAAAGCCTTACTAGTGAGATTTTTTTTCCTTTCCTTCTGCTTATATTTTCCAAACAAGCTTTCTAGACCTTCAATTAAAAGACATATTTATTCTCTGCAGTTGATTTCTAAATGTAGCATTATTTCTAAATAAATTAACAAAATTTATTTACCATATTTGAGGGTAACGCTGTATTTCTCTCATGTCCATAGATCTTACCAAATAGGCCATAAGTCTAGATTTATTTTTGGAGGATCTTTCTCATCAACTTTCAATAATATTTGCTTCCTGCTGTCACTCTACATCACTATGGCAACAGTCCTATTATGGGGACAGTTGTTTTGTTTTATTTTAAAGGTATATAGTGCACTCTGTTTACATACAGAGAACCTTTGTGATTCTAACAAGAAAAGAGTTAAGATAAGTCATGGACTCTCCCAAGTAAGCTATCAATACTCTGAATCTTAGTCTACAAGGAGAATTGTCCCTGAGATACAAAGTCTACCTTTGATCTCAGACACAAGAAGTTGAGAAAATAGAAATTAATTCCGACAACCATATTTGGTTGAATATCCCAGTAGATAAATTAGTCTTCCCTCTGTTGTTGTTTAAATGCTAGGTGTTCTAGAAATACAGCAGATGAGAACTTTTAAATACACTTCATTTCATTTAAATTTCATTTTTCTTTTCATCAGAACATCTTGGTTCCAATTCTGGACTCTCCAAGGAACATATTTATAAAAGCTGTTTCTGCAACTTGGTGGTCAACAGAATTAGAGTTGGAAGCTTTGGACTAGATTTATGAAGATATTTTTACATTTTCCAAATAGAGTTTGACATTTCTTTTTAGCTTGTTAAATATGGCTAAAATATGCATAACCTCTTGGCAGACTTCCAGCCTGTATACTGAAAGAAAGGTAACTCAGCCTTATATGAATATATTATGGCTTTAAAGTCTGAGTAAAACATGTACAGTATAGGTATTTGTTGTGGTCAATTTATATGTCAAATGCACATATATAAGTACAAAGTCAAAATAACTTTTAACTTTTTAAACAGAAATTATCAGGACAATTTAAAAAAATAAACTGGAAAGATATATTTATTGCAATGGGTCATATGTACTCTGTCAGTTCTCCTACTAACACCAATATTATCTTCACAACACAGAAGGTCATTAAAATACCTTTGACAAATATGTTCATGCAGCAAAAAAGGCATTCGTACTTTCTTTGGTATGGAATGTTTTAGACAAATCTGCAGCCCAGAATTTGCCACTGATCTTTCCAGAAGAGTAAGCACAGCACACCACTCATGGTGTGCCTGGCTGCCCTCCACCCTGTGCCTTTTCTAGGACTCAGCTTACTCTTCAAGGTGAGATTGTATGATATGGAGAAAATTAACATTTTATTTAGAGATAAAAGACAATGAGAGAAGATAGTTGATACAAAAGAAAAGGAATGAAGAAGTGTGTATAAGGGTTTTATCTGTGTCATTTATATATTTGTTTGTGGTGGTACAGGCAATCGCACACTTGTACACACTTGGTAAGTGTCCATAGAGATAGAAAGATAATCCAGACTTCGTTACTAGATCTATTTATGTATTTATTTATTTATTTATACAAGAGCTTTCTAAGTTGCCTAATTTTTTTATCCTCCTGTCTCAGTCTCCAGATTCAATGGGACTACAAGTATATGCAACATTTCACTATAAGTACTAATCAAAGTGAGGTACTTGACTCTCTGCATTATGATCGCCAGACTACTTAAAAAAAAAAAAACAACATATTTGAGCCCTCTCTGGATGAACTGTTCTATATTTCCATATATATTTCCAAAACAATAATGAACGTTTAAGTCAATCCTTTATGAATAAAATCTTGCATGTATTTCTTATGATAGCAATGTGGTAAATGATCTAGCACATCTTCATGAAGGATAATAATTGAGAACTCATCCATGCAGTCAGATACACATGAGTTTGAGTCTTGACCTGGTCACTTATGAACTGTCCATGAATTAAGTAAACTCTTCCTGGATTAGTAAATTGAATTGACACTATTTAATAAAATGATATATAAAATATTTTCATTGTATCTGACATAGGACAGGTCATTATTAAACTTAAAGACGTTATTGCAAAAATCATATCAAATAAACATGTTACTAAGCAAAATTCATAATGGACGACGTGGGACCCGGGGGCTGGAAAGCAGTAGAAGTCAAGGCCAAGTGCCCCTACTCCCCGAAAAAGGTGACATGGGATGAGACGCTTGGCAAACTCCTGCTCTCCCAGCCGGGGAAGGTCCCTAGCCAGAATAACATAACTTGCTGGCTTCACAAGAAGCTAAAGGAACATGTTTGTCTGCATTGAGGCGGGTCCCTTGCTTAGGAACGCTCTGCCCCATGCTAATTAAGGCTCCCCTGCCCTTCCCTGGTAAAAGAGGCTATTTATCGGGGTGATCCCTTGGAATAAACGAGTTTGGGTCCACCAGAAGCCATCTCTGTCTCGTGTTCGTTCGTTCTCAGCAAGCGGGGTCAGGCGACACCACGGGGTCCAAGGAACCGAAGTCCCAAGTGTCCCCGGTGCTTCTCCATGGCCTTCGGCTTGGGCCTCTTCTCGCTCCTGGCCAGGGCGGGGAACCAAGCGGCTTCCCAGCCAGCTCCGGGCTGGGATAGGGTGGTGGCAGAACGTGCCGGGGGGGAAAACAAGAACTAAAAACAACAGGACATTAATTTCTATTATGAAACAGACTTACATAAATGTTTCATTTAAAGCTGGTCCTTTCAGGCTATGCCTCCATCTGCTCTACTTAGGGTTACTCTTCTTTGCAGAGTTTAGAAACTCTGAAAAAAAGGAAAGCTTAACTGTATTTTTCTCTAGGAATTTTTATTATCTAGGCTTTGGAGCCTTGCTTTTACTAGTTTCACCATCACCGTATACTTTGTTTGAATGCATGATGTTGTTAAAACCCAGAATATACCAGGTCTGATAAAATGACTTCTGTAATAAAACATTGACAGGAATGAACTCAGGGAGAAAAGAATTCATTTCACTTCACAAGTTTCAGTCATGAACAGAAGCCAGGGCAGGAATTCAAAGAGAAACTGACGTAAAACCTACAGAGAAATGTGGCTTACTGGTTTGCTACATTGGCTTGCTAAACCACTGTTTTTATCCTGGTCAGGCTTCCTTGCCTGTGAATACTGACACAGATGTCTGGGCCCTCCTGTACCAACTAACAATGAACAAAATGCTCACAGACATTGCCACAGGTCACTATTATTTGGACAACTCTTCAGATTATTTTCCCTCTTTATATATGACTCCAGGTTTGTGTCATGTTGAAAGTTGACTATGACAAAAACTAAACAGCAAATTGAGAAACCAAGTCAGATACCAGAATGTCTAATCATACATTAAAAGCAGTACAAAGAAAGACCTAAAGGACTATAAAAACTTATTTTGGCATAAGAAATCTATTTTTATTTTGTAAGATCTTGAATAGCCAAGAATATTAAGTGCCAACTTTTTTAATTAACTAAATTTCTTCTTGTATAATTTCACATGGAATGAATATATGTGTATGTATATATATATATATATATATATATATATATATATATATATATCCTAATATATAATATATAACCTAATATATTAATATATATACCATTATCTATCTACCATATATACCATATATATATATATATATATATATGAATACCATTCCAATACCTGCCCTCTCTCATCTCCCTATCATCCCTATTCATACCACATCCTCCCACAAATATTTCTCTCATTTTTATTCCTACTAATTTTGTGACCAATTGGATTTAACCAGGGTTGTCTGTGTGATCATGTATTTGGAACTATCTGTCGGTAACTAGTGGATTCAGTGGTGGATACATCAGTAAATAGTCAGTATATAAGCATCAGTAGCCAATATTGAAACATTAAAGGATAGAACTCCATGACCCCCCTACCTATCCTGATACGTTTTTGACAGGGCTAATCTTTGCGGGTCCAGTGTAGTCATCATAATTGTTGTGATTTAATGATTCCAATCATTGTATCAAGTCTGGGTGATAGCATTTTTCAGCCCTCCATCCTATCTTCTAGTATGTACTTCCCACACATTTTTTTCACCAGTGGTCCCTGAACCTTAGAGGATTATCTGTGAATACCTTGCTGAGACTTAACACTCAACGTTACTTACTCTCAGCATCCTGTGCAGAATGAATATCTGCATTCATTCCCCAGTTTCTGTAAGCAGAACTTCTCTGATTAAGGCTGGTGAGGCTTGTGTCTATGGTATAAGCATAGATATTTAAAGGGCATTTTGATGACATGTCAGTTTACTTAAACAACAGTAACAAGAGGCAAAGTTTTATTTAAGATAAAAAACTTTACTTGCAGATATTCTTTTTTTTAAGCATCAGAAGCAAAATCTGCCCTGCCATGTGAATAAATATAGAGGAACCAAAGGTTACTAGAAAGGGCATTGACCCAGAACAAAAAGACTTTCATCATTCAAATGTTAATGGCAATAGGTGACATTATAATTAAATCACAGGTCCTCGAAGTCTCACTGTCTATTGCCTAATATTTCCCATATCCCTTCCCACTAGGGATTTAGCATGGTTATTAGCACTAACAAGCCAAAATCCATTAGCTAAGGCTTCTGCTCTTATGGACAAGTCTCTGTCAACTTTAAAGTTGCCCCCTTGGTAAACATTTTTCTTCCTTTCACCTCCTTTCTGTACCACAAAGAATGCTGTAGCATATTTCTTAGGTATGTTAGCATACCACTTTATACAGATTGCAGCCTGTGTATGTGTTTCTATGCTGAATAAATATTCTCTTTCTCTTCCCTTCCATTTTCAGCTCTCTTTGACAATGCAGTTTCTTAATTTTAGTTGGGGCACACCTTGATACAATCTCAATTCCAAATTTAAAAAGTAACTCTGGTGTTAAGGTCACAAGAATCACTATGTCTTCTATGTATGAGACTCACCACATTGGTAAAATAATTTTAACATAGATTCAGAAAGGCAGATAAATGCAATTTTCAGAGGTACTTGAAATTTACTTTTTTTTAGTTACTTAGTCTTTTTTTTTCTGCCAGGATATCACTGACCACTGATCATACCATTTACCTCAGAGGAAGCTGACATTTTGATACTCATGTCTCTACTGATGCCTAGAAGGCCTGCGGCTATATGGTGCCTATCATTCTCATTCTTCCTCGGTAGCAACTTCTGTCACTAAGAACATAATGAATTCTTATCACTAAAGTTTCTGGCTGTCACTGTTCCTGAAGTCACATATACTGAGTGAATAAGCTCACTCTGTGTTTTTCCTATATTTTCCCATCCAATTATGATATTTCTGTGATTTTTGTTATAAAGCATAAGCATTCTACTAAAACCACAAGAATATCTTTTGGATGCTAAATATAGTTGCACAATAACTGTAAAAGGAAATTTTCATTTTTAGGAATATGGAAAGGTTCATGTCAAAATGTGAACTGATTCATGTTAACAATTCACTCAATTGTTTCATGTTTTTCTACTCTACTGGTCATCCTCAAACAAAATAGTTATTTTCTCCTATCACATCAATATTATTTTTGAGTCAGAGTGCTTGCATTGCTCCTTGTGCCAGTAATGTAGTATAACCCTTAATGTAGTAGGTTTTGTGTAAATGGGGATTTTTTTTTTAGCTTTATCAAGTATTAGTTCAGTAGTTCAATTGTCATTATTGGTTGAGTACTTTTGCACCAAGCATCTTACTGAAAACTAGGAATATACTAGTTGTATTATAGAGTGGACACAGTCACGAAAATAATGTACTTGACTGGGGCATTTAATCTTCATTTTCAACTGCCTAGATTTGAAACCACCTAGGAGATACACACTTCTGCATGTATCCATGAGGTTATTTCCACAGAAAATTGAGAAAGGAAGATAAACTCTGAGTGTATGTGGTACATCCCCTGGGCTAGGGTCCTAAACTAAGTAAATTTGTGAAAGCAAACTGAGCACCAATACTTATCTCTCTTTGCTGTGAATGCAATGTGGCCAGTTGCTGCATTGTCCTGCTGTCACTGTAACAACCTTACTCACCACCACATTTTCCCTGCCGTAATTCACTGAACCCTCATACTTTGATCCCCAATAAACCCCTCCTTCCTTGATTTGCTGCTGTCAGTTATTTTTCACAAAAATAAGAAAAGTAATTAATACTATCACAGTCCAATGATGGATATCTAATACTGACTATCACATTACAATGATGGATATAGATCATAGTACCTCAATGTTCTGGCTGTAGAGTCCTTCCTCTTCTACTTCATAGCTCTGAATCCATTCAGAAAATGTAAGCTCTTCATTTATAAAATGGGTGAAAATATAATCTATGATAATTGGGAGAATGCAACAGAATACCTCAGAAAAAAGTCACTGTGCATATCAGGAGAGAGTATTAAGTATTATTATATTTTTATAAAACTGTTTAGTTAAAGATAATAGCAAAATTTTAACAAAACATAATGTTTAATTTCTATATAAATTTCAAGTCAACTACTTGTGTTGAAGGGTCATGAAGTGATATAATTAACTACTACCGCAAACATATTTCACATAATTCATAGCTAAGAAGGAAAAGGGTATTTTAGAGAAGTTAATAATAACTAATGATGAAATTCCAATATAAAAATAATATCACTTCCCATTTTTAACAAAACAATTGTTTCTAACACAGGAATAAACAGTTCAGTTTATAGTTGACAGAAGAATCTACAATGAAGAATCAGGCTTTTCCCATCAGAACCCAGATCAATTAATTAATATGAAAAGTGAGAAAATCTGGTATTTGCAGCTATTAGAGTATTATCAAAATTGAACAGAAATACAAAGAGTGGTAACATTTGAAGCCTTTAAAGAAAAATTGTACCTATTTCAATTTAAATGTTATCAAAACAAGACACCAATATGATTCCTAACACTAGGCAAATGAATTGTTTGCACAGTTTTGAGGGAATGAAGAAAAAACAGCAGGAGCTCAGTAGATTGGTTATAAAGTATCAGAGATCCAAAAACTATTCAGATATTTTTGACACATTTCAAATATAAACATGAATTAATATTCATAAATAAATACTGTAGGCATAGATGTGAACATTGATTTATTTAATTATTCACATAGGTTCATGGCGTAGAACAGCTCATTCTTTGCTAATTCAACCCCTGGTCCTAGCAGGTTTCAGCCTTTCAACAATCTCATCGTCAAACCTAAACCTAGAAAATTTCAGCCCCTAAGACTTACGGCTGACTGGGTTCACTCCCACTAACTATCTTCTGAACTCCGAACTGTAAATCATAAACCATCTGTTTCTGACTCCCTGCTTTCTCTCATACCTTATTCTGGACTGGCTCTGCTCTTCTTGGCTCTTCCTTCTTAACTGTCTTTCTGTCAAATTGCCTAACTGAACTAACTAACTAACTAACTCTCTGCTTCTCTCTGAACTCTGCCTTTTGTTTGCTTCCCATCTATCTGAGCTCTGCTTCCACACTCTGCTTCTCAAAAGGAAGGAGTCAAAGGAGTTGGACCAGGTAGGCTGCTGAAGCCTCATATAGTAGGTCATTGATCAAACACACACACACACACACACACACACACACACAATTTTTTTTTTTGAATCAGAGTCTCTCAATGCATAGAACTTCCCAAGGTAGCTAGGCATGCTGGCCAGTAGAACTCAGGATCCACGTACCTTTTCATCCTCAGCACTGGATAATTATTGCATGCCATCAATCTGTGTTACCACATCCAGCTTTTAAAATGTGAGTGCTGGAAATAAGCATATCTCAGCTCCTTGAAGTTACAAGGAAAATTCTTTACTAACTAAGCTAACTGTCTAATCCCAGACATGAACCTTTTAGAATCTCAGGGTCTTCTCAAATTTGTTCATTTCAAGACACAAGAGTTCTTTAGCATGAAATCCTATCTCACTCTTTTCTAGAATTTGAAAGTAAATAGGTCTTTTCCTAGATGCAAGTCTATTCTGTGATGTCATCTCCTCTGCCAGAAGAGAGAACTCTGACCTCTGAAAGAGATGTTTGTATTTTGACTCAGCTCCAAAATAGCAATTAGTGGTTTGCTGAATTTCCTTTTTTAATTTATTAGCAATGCACCCTTTGCTTCTTCAACCTTGCTTTCAAGCTTTCTCTTTCTCTTATATATCAAGATAGTAAGCAAAATTCACCATGATTTAAACTTTTTTTTTTTTTTTTTGGTTTTTCGAAACAGAATTTCTCTGTTTTATCTCTGGTTGTGCTAGAACTCTCTTTGTAGATCAGACTGGCTTCAAACTCACAGAGATCCACCTGCCTCTGCCTCCCAAGTACTAGGATTAAAGGCATGCACCACCACCACCTGGCAAATAACTTCCTTTTCTTCTTCTTCCTCTTTTTTCTTTCTGCTCCTTCATTCTCTTCTTCTTTTCTATGGATTACTTGTTAAATTAAGTTCAATGTTTTAATAAGAGTCCATTATTGAATCTTCTCAATGCTTTTTATTAATTACAAGCCATGTCAGTTCTCAGGGATTCAATACCCGGGTGGCTAGGCAGAGACTTCATTCCATCTTTCTCCTCCTGGTTCTCCTCCCTGCCCCAGCCCTAGGTGCTTTTTCATTCCAAATCCTCCCTGTATCCACCCAGCCCTCCAATATACAAATGAATGGAGCCTAACCTTCATCTGCCTTAAGGTTAAGGAATGTCCTATTCATGTGGAGACTTGGGTGGCCACTGCATTGTTTACAGGTAGGAAGAGAATCCTTTACATGCTACAAGGACAGCTTATAGGAATATTATCCATAACTATAAAATATCCCACAGCAATTACTGAATATAATTAGTAATGCCCATATATTAATGGTTGTAGACCCATCCAGTGGTGCACAGGAAACATACTATGAATCACATTGATAAAGAAAACTGACTCTCCCTCAGCCATCAAAACCTGCCTAAAGCACATCCATTAGTGATGGGCTTTCACAGGTCCTTATCCTATCCGTGTTGCCTGTCTTGAACTTGTACAGACCCTGTACTGACAACCAGAAATGCTGTGAATGTATAAATGAAACAGTCCTGTCATGTTCAGAAGATATGTCCAAGGATGTTACCATCAAGTTCTGATGGATAATCAAGAGCCACAGCAATAGGCTCTATTGCTTTAGTATTATTTTTAGGGAAAATATTTATTTCATTCATCCATAAGAAAAATAAAATGATGAAACTTGCAATGAAATGGATGAAACTTAAAAATATTATATCAAATGATGAAACTAAGGGCCAGAAAGACATGTTAAGATCTGTAACAAGTGTTCAGAGCCAAGGCATGAACTAATACATGACAAAACTGAAAAAAGGAAATTCTTGTAAAGAGTCTTCCCGGATCAAAAAGCATCATTCAACACAGATTTCTAAGTTCATACTTGGTGTGGTGTGACTTGAATTTAGACAAGTGGGAAGACTCAATATCCTCTCTTGGAGGACTAGATTTACTTCTTTCAGTGCCTGTCCATCCTGTGAACTGATCTAGAGTCTTCATCCCTATAAAATAGGATAAATATTTGAAATAAAGATGTGTGCTATTCAATTTATTCATATATGAACTTAATGTTTATAAAAACAAAAAGGACTATTTAATTAACTGTATTTATTCACGCTTAGGATTGAATTATGCATTTGATAATTTGACCTGTTTTACTAAGTTAGGAAAACAAACAGATAAAGCTGCTGAAGTAATATAAAAGGTAGAGATGTCAGTATTCTAAGGACACATTTTTTTCTTGTTAAAAATGGAACCAGCTGTCTTCTGCCATTGGTCTCTATAATAGAGAATAAGTTCACTCAGATATGACCATGAGCCTTGACTGGACTAATGAAATGACTCAACAGATAAAGACACTTGGTACCAAACTTACAGACCCAAGTTGCATCCCTAGGATCCACATGCTAAAAGAAGGGAGCTAAATTCTATGGGATGTCCTCGTATCTCCATTCATAATTGATGGTACATATACATGGACACACACACACACAGAGACATGATAAATTAATGTTATAAAATAAGCCATGATTAATCAAAAGTAATTACCAGATTTCACTCCCCTTAGTACATGCAGAACAGAGAGGATATCATTTGATCCTATGACCTATTTTGCTTAAGCCAATGTGCATGGATTCTCCACCACAGGCAGACTATATTTGTTTTTAATAATTTGGTTTATCTATTTTACAAGCAATGCTACAAACTTGCCTAAAAATTTTATGCTTAGGACAAAACTAAAGATATTAAATTAAAATAAACAACTCTCAGATCTTCAGAAGATATTCTGTGAGAGGAGTACTATGTCAAAAAGTTCTCATTCACAGCTTAAAGTCAAACACAGAACTCTCCCTTCCTAAACAAATCAAATGCCTTACAAGTACTGTAAGATTGGGAAACCACAAATGTACATATGTATTTTATAAATAAAAACAGCAAATATATGCATATACATGTAGAAGTCAGAGGAAATAATGTAATAAATTTGCAACCAAAGCCATTATACTAATCTTCACACCTGGTATCAAGGTTCAAGAAACAGCATGTCTAAAACAACTGATTATATTATTTGACACGGTATATTGTATGATAATTTAGGAAATGCTTAGAAAGTCTGAGATAAAATGCTTTTGGTATTGTTGATTTTAGAGGAGGACAAGTATACTAGTAGATAACAATGTCCATTAGAGAAGGAAAGGACTCCTAATCTTTGACACAGAAATGATTTTGGCTAAAGAATGAACTAAGAGTTTGTTACTTATCCACGGCTGTCTTGCCCTGACATCATAAACTTCCTGAGGCAGGTGCAATCACAGGCGTCTTCATGCTGTCATCACCTTACTCCGAGAGTAGAAAAGAGACGATTCTAAACACAGTGCAAGATGTCTGAATTAATGAGTGCAAGGTAAATAGGTATTAACTTCTAAATTTGTTTGAATTTACTTATATCTTAACAATTTCAGGTCACCAAAATAAAAAATGCCCTTCAGATGTCCACTGGAAAGTTTCAGAATAAACTGCAGGATTGCATATTTTATCCCATTGCAAAACTATTCATCATCACCTGGAACATGGACATTTAAGATAATTCTGCTATTTGAATATCATCCTAACAAATGTGCAACTGCCTATTAAAATAACCATCTAATCTGCACCCAACACTCCAGACATGTGCTAAATAAATATATAAATTGATATCCTGCCAGAAAACCCATCCAGGACATAACTCACATAAATTAGGTGAGCAAATACATAACTTTGATAGAATGTAAATGTTTGTAACCAACATTGTTTTAATCATATAGCTTAATTATTTTTTATGTTTTTCTTCTATTTAGAAATTGCTAAATTATGTGAATTTTTTAAAATACAATATGTATTTTTCAAAGCAACTTATTTGTGAATCTATGTGCTTTTTACAATTCTTGAGAAATGAAATAAATCAAAACAATATATTACCTAAACATATAAAACACTATTCTTAACTGTAAATATTTAAAGAAATTAGGAGAAAGTCATTTTGAATTCTGGATGAAAGACTGGTTGAGACAAACAAAACTCAAGAGTGACCTTAGACCTCAAGTTTCTTATTCTTAGGATAGAGCTAGGCCAGCATGTAAAGGGAGCAAACAAATAATTTCCCTTAAAATGAAAAAGCGCAACTTTTAGTATCTTCCCAAGAATCTTTGCCTTGTCCATTTACACGTAATTTACTTAACCTCCTTAAACTAATTCTCTCAGTTTAGCTTTTTACAGGGCAGAGTGAATCTAAGATGCAGAAAATAACTTTCTTGTAAGTTTAACTTTAATAGTTAACTTACATTTACATGGCTTCTATTGTTCAAAAGAACTTTTGAAAACCTTCCTTAATTGTAGAGGAATAATTAAACCTGTAATCCAGCAACATGGCTGCTCTATCAAAGGATCATAATAAAAGGCCTGTGTGATAGCTAGAAAGGGATCACATTCAGAGGCCTGTGTGATGAATGGAAAGGGATTTCTATGGTTAAGGCAACATAATATACACCTTTAATCATAACACAGAAGGCAACAGTAGTACACATCTTTAATCCCAACTCTCATGATCCCTCCTCCCACAGGAGGCTCTCAGTTCACAGAGGTTGGAGTTAGTAGAAGCAGAGTTCATGGAGTAGAAGTTGAACTCAGAGAGAGGATCAGGATAGAAGCAGACTATGGAAACAGAGTGGAAGCAGAGAAGAGCAGAGTCAGTCCAGAATAAACAGAGAGAAAGCAGAGAGTCAGAAGCAGACTGTTTATGATTAATTACAGTTAGGAGTTCACTATTCAGATCAGAGTGAAAAGAGGTAATTTAGAAGACAGCTAGTCAGAGCGAGCTCAGTTTACAATAAATCTTGGAGGAGGAAATATTCCAGTTTTGAAGATTAGATTGTATGAAGGCTGAAGCCTTCTAGATCTAGGTTTAAGATTATATTGTATAGAGGCTGAAACCCTCTAGGACCAGGGACTGGATTAACAAAGAATAAATTGTCTTTTACCATGAACTTAAGAGAATAATAATAAATTAACACATACATCAATGCTTACACTTAATTTTAATTTAGACTCACCTTCTATCTTAGTTTAGAAAGCACACACACACACACACACATAAACACATAAATTATACTTCAATTTTATTGTTTAAGAAATTGTTACTATAGCTTCACTCATAATTTACTCATAAGTTATAATTTCACTCATAACAATTAGTTAAACTCATAACTACTCTAAGTGTAGAAATAAAAATTTTTCATAGTTTATATTGTTTTAACTAGAATAAAGAATGAAAAGAATTGTGTTGGAATTTTAATGTGGATTGTATTGAATCTGTAGATTGCCTTTGGTAGGATGGCCATTTTTACAATATAATCCTATCAATCTATGAGCATGGGAGATCTTTCCACATTTAACATTTTTTTCTTTTTTTATTGAAAATAGATCCTTTTTTTCATACAATATATCCAAATTATTGTTCCCCTCTGTCTACTCCTCCCAATTCCTCCCTACCTCCACTACTCTCCAGATCCACTCCCGTTCTTTCTCTCATTTGAAAAGAATAAGCTTCTAAGAGATAACAATCAAGCATGACAAAATAAAATATAAAAATTTCAACATGGTGACCCAACACAGGAAGAGTTCCAAGGATACTCACAACTGTCAGAGAGACCCAATCATTCTCACAATCAGGAGTCCTATAAAAATACTAAGCTAATAGCTATAACATATACACAGAAGACCAGGTGTAGACCCATGTAGGCCCTGTGCTTGGTGCTTTAATCTCTGTAAGCTCATATGAGCCTTGCTTAGTTGATTAAGATCACCTTGTTCCCTTGGTATCCTCTATTCCCTCTGGCTCTTACCATCTTTGCATCTCTTCTTCTGAAGAATACCCTGAGCTCTAAGGGGAGGGATTTGATGGAGACCTCCAAATTAGACTCTTTCTCCCTCTGTATAATGTCTGCTGTAGGTCTCTGTATCTGTTCCCATCTACTGCCAGAGGAAGCCTCTCTGATGATGACTGGATAAGGCACCAATATATGAGTATAACAGAATACCATTAGGAATTATTTTATTAATTTTTTTGACTAGTAGTGTTGGTTTTACCCTAGGACTCTGGGCTATCTAGTATCTAGTTCTTGGTTACCCAAACGCTATCATGTGTGGGTTCCTTCTTGTGGAATGGGTCATAGGTAAAACCAGAAATTAGTCAGCTTCTCCTACAAGTTCTGTCCCACCATTATCTGAGCACACAGTTCAGGCAGGACAAATTTTAGGTCAAAGGTTTTATGGCTAGGTTGGTGTCCATATATCATGTTTAGTAGCCTGCAGATTAGCTTCCCATACCAAAAAGACTAGAACTTAAGGGTGAGAGCACCATATAGACAACAGCTCCATGTTCAGTGAGTTCTGTGGGTATTGTCCTCTGCAATGGGGACCTGCTGTGACTTGGAGAGCAACCTTTCATATGAAAACAAAAAACAAAAAAACCCAGGATAGATAACAACAATCCTGAACAATAAAAGAATTGCTGGAGTTTCTACCATTTCTGATTTCAAGTTGAACTACAGAGCTATAGTAATAAAACCACATTATATTAGCATAAATACAGGCATGTTGAACAATATAATCAAATTTAAGACAAAGAGACAAATTCACTCACTTTTGGAAACCTGATATTTACTAAAGAAGTCAGAAATACATACTGGAAAAAATAGAGCATTTTTCAACAAATGCTGATGGTCATAGTAGATGTCTGCATGTAAGAAGAATACAAATAGATCCATACTTATCAACCTGCACGAAACTCAAGTCCAAGTGGATCAAAGACTTCAATATAAAAGCAGATACACTGAACCTTATAGGAGATAAAGTGGAGGATAGCGTTGAATGCACTGGTACAATAGACTACTTTCTGAAGAGAGCACTGATAGCACAGGCACTGAGATCAACAATTAATTAATGGAACCTCATGAAACTGAAAAGTGTCTGTAAAGTAAAGGATATAGTTAATCAAACAAAGTAGAAGCAGAACTGGAAAAGATTTTTACCTATTTCACATCTGATAGTGGACTAATATACAAAATATATAAAGAACTTAATAAATAGATATCAAAAACAAAATAATCCCATTAAAAATGGGGTACAAATCTAAACAGATAATTCTCAATAAAGGAATCTCAAAATTCCTGAGAAACATTCAAAGAAATGTTCAACAGCCTTAACCATCAGGGAAATGCAAATCAAGACTACTTTGAGAGTCTATCTTACACCTGTTAGAATGGCTAAGATCAATAACACAAATGACAGTTCATGCTGGTGACGATGTGAAGTGGAACACTCATCCGTTGTTGGTGGGAGTGCAAACTTGTATTGCATTATGGAATCAATACAGTAGTTCCTTAGAAAGTTATGAAATTATCTACTTCAAGAGCCATCTATGACACTCTTGGGCATATATCCAAAGGATTCTCCCTTCTAACATAGAGACTCTTGCTCAACCATGTTCCTTGCAGCTTTATTAATAATAGTCAAAAACCATAAGCAACCTACATACCCACCAACAGAAAAAAGGATAAAAAAAATTGTAGTACATTTACACAATTTAGTATTGCTCAGCTGTTAACAAGAATCTTTTAGTCATGAAATTTGCAGGATAACTGTTGGAACTAGAAAAAAAGGTAACCCAGACTCAGAAAGACAAATATGTTATATATTCACTTATAAATGTATAATAGCTGTTATGTAAAGAATAACCAAGATACATTCTGTAGATCAGGGAGGTTAAGTAAAGAGGAGGAGTCAAGGTGGGACTCATGGATTTCCCTGGGAATGGGGAAATAGAATATATTTTAAGGGTGGACTGGGTAATGGGTAATTACATGAGTGGGGATGCATCAGGTATGGGGAAAGATTAGGTGGAGAAAAAAATAAAGAGAGAGAGGAAGGTGGCTGGAATTGGGGGTAATTTGCAGGGTGGTTTGGAAACAGTGCAGTAGAAACTTCCTGGAATCTCTGAAAGTCATTCTAATGAGGACTCCTAGTAGTGGGGGATACAGAGCCTCACCTGGTCATCTCTTCTAGCTAGGTGAGGCTTCCAGTGCTGGGACTAGGTTGCATTCAATTGAGTCGTTGACCACAGAGGGTCATATGGAAGTCCTCAAACACCCTAAGCTGTTGCCATCTTCTGATATCTTATTCGATTTCTTTCTTTAACATCTTAAAGTATTTATGATATAAGATTTTCATTTGTATGGTTAGAGTTACACCAAGATACTTCATATTTTTGAGGCTATTACTAATGGTGCCACTTGCCTGATTTCTCTCTTAGTCATTTGTCACGTGTATATAAAAAAGCTATTGATCCAACATTCTCACACATATGCAGGTAAAACACCAACGTACATAAATAAAAATAAATTACAAAAAAAACCCACTTTCTAGTAATACTTTAATCTTTAAAAAATATATTTTTTTAAATACCTGAAAATGAGGTGAAATTTCTGTACCCGTTTAGCATGCAAATGCACTTAGTTTTTGAGAGAAAAGAAAATTTAAGGATTTAATAAGAATTTGGAGCTTTTATTTCCATGGTAGTGTAGAACATCAATGAGATAGATGTTTTTAAAGTTTATTTTCTCATTTGTTAAATTACTTTTATTTTCATAATTTAGGAATTACCAGAAAGATATAACTCTTTCATATTAGAGATTCTGAAACCAAGATTTAAAGGCGAAATTAAGGCTAACATAGCATTTGCAGTTTTAAAATATATATGCATTAATTTAATGTTGGCATTTTAAAATTAAACAGCACTCTTAAGCTTCAGGAAGGACTCAAATAATTAGTACTCCTGCCTTCTGCCACAGTGCTGAGTGTTGGTTGACTGCACATGCTTCTCTATTGCTAAATGACCTGCCTCTGCATTTAATTTGAATAATGTTCTGACAGCTTTAATCAACCGCAAAATGTTACCAACAGAAAACAGAATGAACCCTTCGGATGGTTTTAGTAAGTATTCAATATTTTCATAAACAATAAGCATTGTTTGCATTGTTCACGCTTACCCTACCTGGACCCTACTTGTGCTTTTCAACTAAAATCAAGCTACACACACACACATACACACACACACACACAAACCTTGTTCAAATATGATTAATTAACATCCATTTCCCCCAACAATGGGCTCTTTCTATTCAGAAACAGAAAACAAGAGGGAAATAGTTTTGTAGAATAAATTAAGCCGGAGAATCTCTTCCACTAAACAATAAAAAAAAAAAGTTTTAAAACTTAGCATTTGTGAATTTAAATGGAAAATACGTACCTGTTGATGTACTGTCTACCTTAACGAAATACCTATACAATAGCAATCATAATTAAAGATTGGATAAGAATCCAGTTATATTTCATTTCCATGAAGTCAAGTAAGTGTGCTTGACACAGGTGCATCTGTGAGGGCTCTATCTACATACCAGGTTGTTAACTGTCACATATGACTTAAAGAAATATGACAGTTTCAAATCCCTATGTTCTAGTGGGAAGTTTTTAAATCCTTTACTTCAGTAATTTGATATTGAGAGAGTACCCATTCATTAGTAGGATGCTCACAAAAGAATGTGGTAAGCCCTTACTCTGTTATCCAAGAACAATTCTAAACATTCATTCTG
Source organism: Cricetomys ansorgei (assembly GCA_026225945.1). Classification (NCBI taxonomy): domain Eukaryota; kingdom Metazoa; phylum Chordata; class Mammalia; order Rodentia; family Nesomyidae; genus Cricetomys; species Cricetomys ansorgei. The sequence continues at coordinate 53,791,130 of JAMJFZ010000056.1, read as the reverse complement.
TTCATAGCTGATAATTGGCATCCAATATGACAGCAGAGAATTCAAAAGAGAGTTTGTAAGTAAAAGTAAGTAAGGGAATGCTGATGTGTATGGCAGAAGCTGATAACTGAGATGTCTCCTAATAGTTAGGGAGCAGATAAAGTATGCCTGATTCAGAAGCAAAATGTCAGTGATTATTCACGTTTTTCCAAAAGCACAGAGGCCTTGTCCCTATTTCTGGCCTGATGGATGTGGTACATAGACCCTTCTAATGGAGGAGCTTCACTAAACACTGACCTCCATGATTGTATCTCAATTCTGAACACTTTTCTTGCTTTAGTGAGAATTCCAGACATCATGAATGCCTTACTGAAGTTTACCAACCGTCCATGATATATTAATTCATTTCTGACTTATGCAGAAAATTGTTTGATATCTGTATCTTTTGTGTTTATGTCCTTATTGCAAAATAGTTGAGAGTGGGTAATACAGATTCAAGGATATGAAGAAAGATAAAAACATAATAATATATTAATATAATAGTGTAATGTATTGTTGTATAAAATATACATTATAATATAATAATATAGTATAACATAATAATATAATAATAATAGACTAGAATCATCGCTGAATTATTTTAGGGAAATTTATACAAAAGTGAAAAACTTCTTCCAGTGATGAAGATTTTCTTCCCAGGATATAATGCAGGACAAAGGGCTTTCTTTAAAAAATCTGTTTTAGTCTTATTTCATCACTAATAGTCGTCCAGCTGATCCCATAACATGTAACACCTACAAATTTACATAAGTAGGAGAGACATGAATGAATGATAGTGAAAGACATAATTTAGAAATTGCTCACTTAAGTTTTTCTTTTAAACTTTTTCAAACAATATTCTAAATCAATTTCTCTAATGAAAATTAGAGTATCATTATTTCTGATCAAGTTAAGGCCAATTTTGTACTATATATTTTAAAGATGATTCTAAATTCATAGAGAGATTTTCAGAAGAAAGGAAATAAGAGATTAAAGGCCATCTGTAATATCACCTCAAAAAAATCACTAAAATTATTGGTAGACTAATAGATATGTTTTATAAATCATTGCATATAAAACAAATGATCAGTATATTTGATACAAAATAAGCACTCCAAATCTTGCTTAGTGTTAACAGACTGTATTTTTAGTATAGAAAGAATGTTTTTCACTTTAAAAATACATTCTAGATAAAACTTCTTACCATTAAACATCTTGCAATAGCATTATATTCATGTTAAAATAAGTCTCTTATATCAATGGACTTACTTAATATAATCAATCAAATACAGAGAATTATATAATATGTTAAATATTTTAACAGACATAAAATTAATCTTGATAGATTACATGAGAATTGAGATGGATTCTGAATTTTGTTTTCTGTGTGGATCATGGGTTGATGATATAGAAATATAATATTCGGGTCAGATCAGTTTGATTGATTCCCTTTTGTGTTCAAGTAAAACATTCAATACCTACACTTACGAATTTTGCATCACCACTAATTTTCTAAAATGAGTAGAAAAAAAGTCATTTTTGAACCAGCAAAGAAGTGTTGTATAGGATGCAGGAAGTTTATTATTAGCCATCAGATTCTTTATATTTTATTGATTATGACAAAAAAATTAATAGCAAAAATTATGTTCTATGTTATTTTATACATATGGCTACTTTACCAAAGAAAATTTTTAAGACACTGAGGAAATAAATTTAAGAATGTAGAAGAAGAAAGAAGGAACTCCCTTGCTCATTAGTTGGTAGGATTAATATTAGGTACAACCATCCTATTAAAGCAATATACAGATTCAATGAAATATCCACAAAAATTTTAATTCAAATGGTGATTGGGCTAGGCATTGATCTATGATCATAGCAGAATATCATTAGGAATCATTTCCAAACTATCCAGTCTCTGGTTCCCAGTCAGCCCTGCAGTGTCAGGCATGGGCTCCTTCCTTTGGTGTTGGGTATACAGGAATAGGCCTGTGGAAAAGCTAGGAAGGGTCTATATTCCAGGGGCCATATGAAAGAATCTCATTTAGAGGCCTGTGTGGTCCTGATAGAATGCAGAAAGAATGTTAAGAATGTTGGTACACACCTTTAATCCCAGTATTCAGAAGGCAGCAGTGGTCCACACCTTTAATCTCTAAGACGGAAACAGGGTGTAGAAGCAGACAGGAAGCTGAGCTCAGAATTCAGGTCAGATTGGAAATTATGGCTGAGATGAGTCTGTGAAGGACAGGCAAAGTGACTAATCAGAGAAAGAGATATCAGAGTGAGTCAGACTGAGGACATGCCCAACTCTCACAATAGAAAGGCAGGATCTCAGCTCAGAGCAGCAGTCAGTTATAGGAGGCAGTATGAGGCAAGCAGTCTGAAACAGGCAAGTGGAAGACAGGACACAGAGACAATGAAGCAGTCTGACTAAGGATAGGGCAGAGAGGATTCCTGAAGCAGTATGGAGCTCAAGGAGAGAAACAGAGACACAGAAGCAACAAACAGAAAAAGTCAGTATCAGATGAGAAGAATGAGTCAGTTTGAAGCCAAACAGAGCAGTCCAGACTGAGGCAAGCAGAGAATCAGCTGAAGGAAGCCAGAGTCAGAAGAATACAGTCAGAAACAGTCAATTGGCTCAGAAGATCAATTTGAACCAGTCATCTTGGAGGAGAGTTTGAGCCAGAACAGCAAGTGAAAGTTCAGAAAGAGCTAGTCAGAGTGGCTCAGTCAGCAGTGGGTCTCAAAAGCTTAAGACAAGGTTGTAAGGAGGCTGAGGTAAAGCCTTTTATGTCTGAGCTAGCATCTTAAGTTTAGATTGTACAAAGACTGAAATGTTCCAGGGCTCCAGGGCCAAGGACCTGGGATTGAATTATCCAAAGAATAAATGGCTTTTACCCTGAATCAACATCTACATTTGGCATCAATGGCTACAGTTGGGTTCTGCCCTTCCATTGCCCCAGAAGATCCTGTAGGCAGGTTAGATTATAGGTTGAAAATTTTGTGGTTGGCTTGATGTCCCTGTCTCAGCCCTGGAAAGCTTGCCTGGTTACAAGAGATGGCCAGTTCAGGCTCCCTCAGCCCCATTACTAGTGGTTCTGTCCAGGGTCACCCTTGTAGATTCCAGGGAGTTTCAACTGCACTAGGTCCCCAGATCGGCCCCTAAGGATTCCCCAGTGTCAGCCATATGTCCTTCCATCCCTATCCCCACATCTGACCCATCCTGTCCCCATTCCCATCTTCCCCCAGCCCACCTGTACCATCTGTTCTATTTCCTCTTTACCAGAGAGTTCTATGTGCCCCCACTAGTCTCTTTGGGTCTATGGATTATAGTACAATTTTCCTTTATTTAAGAATTAATATCTACTTAAAAGTGAGTACATACCATGATTGTCTTTCTAGTTTAGGGTTATCTCATTCAGGATAATTTTTTCTAATTCCATCCATTTGCCTGAAAAGTTTATGATGTCATTTTTCTAATACCCGAGTAATACTCTATTGTGTATAATATGTACCACATTTTCTTTATCCTTTTCTCAGTTAAAGGACATCTAGGTTGTTTCCAGTTTCTGATTATTATGAATAAGGCTGCTATGAACATAGGTTAGCAAGTATCCTTGTGTTAGTGTCTTTTGGTTATATTCCCAGGAGTGGTATAACTGGGTCTTAAGGTAGGTTGATTCCCAATTTCCTGAAGAATCACCATATTGATTTCTATAGTGCCTATACAGGTTTGTATTCCCACCAGAAATGGAAGAATATTCCCTTGCCCCACATCTTTTCCAGGATGAGCTGTCATTTGTTATTGAGCTTAGCTATTATCATAGGTGAAAGATGGAATCACATAGTAGTTTTAATTTGCCTTTATCTGATGGCTAAGGATGTTGAACATTTCTTTAAGTGTTTCTCAGCCGTTTGAACTTCCTCTATTGAGAATTCTCTGTTTAGATCTGTATCACAATTTTTAATTGGATTATTTGTTTTGTTGATGTCTAGTTTCTTGAGTTCTTTACATATTTTGAGTATTAGCACTCTATCAGAAGTGAAGTTGGTAAAAATATTTTCCTATTTTGTAGGCTGCCATTTTGTCCTACATATGATGACCTTTGCCTTATAGAAGCATTTTGGTTTTGTGATGTCCTATTTATTGATCATTGATTTTAGTGCCTGAGCTTTTAGTGTTCTGTTCAAGAAGTTGTCTCCTATGCCGATATGTTCAAGGCTATTCTCCATTTTCTTTGCTCTCAGGTCCAGTATATCAGGTTTTATTTTGAGGTCTTTGATCCACTTAGACTTGAGTTTTGTTCATGGTGATGAATATGGATCTATTTGCACTCTCTTGCATGCAGACATCATCTTCCACTAATAGTGCTGGTCTCTTGGATGTCTATAGACCAGCACCATTTGTTGAAGATGCTTTCTTTTTTCCATTGTATATTTCTAGCTTCTTTATTGAATATCAGTCCATAAGTATGTGGATTCATGTCTGGATCTTCCATTGGGTTCCATTGATCAATGTGGCTGATTTTATGCCAATAGCATAAAGTTTTTATTGATATAGCTCTGTCTTTCAGCTTGAAATTAGAGATGGTGTTATTTTCAAAAATTATTTTGTTGTTTAGAATCATTTTAGTTTTCCAGGGTTTTTGTTTTTCCATATAAAGTTGAATATTGTCCTTCCAAGGTCTATAAAGAATTGTATTAGGATTTTGATGAGTATTGTGTTGAATCTGTGGGTTGTTTTATGTAGAAGAATATTTAATAATTTAATCTGGAAAATAGTTATTCTGGGGAAGAATCACATTGAAAGACTTGTGTGATAGATAGAAAGGGATCAAATCCAAAAGTCAATATGAAGGGATCAAATCCAGGGGTCTACATAATGGAGTCTCATCCTGGGGCTTGTGTGGTTTGGATAGAATGTGGAAAGAATGTTAAGTATATTTGTACACATCTTTAATTCTAGTATTCAGAATGCAGTGGTAGCATATGCCTTTTATTCCCCAGGAAAGAAGCAGACACAGGAAGCAGAACTCAGAAGGAGTCAGTGTCAGACAGGACTTAATGTCTGGAGATAAGTCAGAGTAATGGGCAGGAAAAGTGACAAATCAGAAGAAGAGTAAGACGAGTGAGTCAGAGTAGGGACATGCCCAACTCTCATAATAAAATGTAGCTCTCTGTAGTATCTATCAGATCTCACCCACAGGCATCCCCATTGGTGGCTGTGGCTTTCCTTGTCCCAAGAAGCAGCCATAGCTGGCCACAGCTGGCCACCCGCAGGTGGGAAGCCTCATGAAGACACGGCAGCATGAGTGCTGTGGTTCTTACTGTCCTTACTGTGTATCCATCTGTCTTTGATCGGACGCCATGAACTGAGGAGAACAGGAACTCAGGAGATGGCCATCAGAGGGGCATTCTCTCTTTTATGCAGGGGTCATGGTTTATTTACCAGATTCAGGCAGAGTAAGGGTCATTGGTACCTAAGGGGAATGCATTGGTTAAAACGGGTAAGCAATTCTGCCAATCGCACCCTGCCCCCAGAAAGAGGTAGAACTTTTTGCTATGGCTTGTGGCTTCAGCACAATGACTGCAAAGGGGAGGGGCCAGGGATCCTGCCAGCTCCTCATGTCAGGGCTTGGGGTTCTAAGTGCTCTTGACCCACAGCTTATGTGTAACCTTTTCCACAGAGAAACACAGCTCCCAACTCAGAGAGTCAGAGTAAGACACAGATAGAGACTAAGACAGAAGAGGGTAAGACACAGGCAGAATGAGTCAAGTACTCTGACGCAATCTGAGGAGTCTGAGGCTTAGACTCGGAGGCAGTTCAGCAGAAGTCAAGTAAGTCAGTTTGAAGCTAAGTGGAGCAGCTCAGTCTGAGGCAGAGAATCAGCCAGAGTCAGCCAGAGTCAGAAGAGTTCAGTCAAAAACAGTAAGCTGGCTCAGCAGATCAGTTTGAAACAGCAGCTTGGAGAAAACTTTGAGCCAGAGCAGCGAGTGAGTTGAGCCAGATAAGCCTGAGTTCAGAAGGAGCTAGTCAAAGCACTTCAGACAACAGTGAATCTTGGGGATAGATTAGATTGTGTGGATGTTTAAAAGTTGTAGATTGTGTGGAGGCTGAGGCTGGAGACTCTCAATTCTAGGCTTAATGTAAGATTGAAGGAGGACTAAGTGCTCCAGGGCTCCAGGATTAAGGACACTGGAGACTGAATGAGGCAAAGAATAAACTGTCCTCCGAGCCAATGGCTACTGAAACTGAAGCCATATAGACATGGAGACTATAGCGTCCTCTACATATATCTTACAGTTAGCCCGCTTAGTGTTCTTGTAGAACCCCTAAAAGTTGAAGTGTGGGTTGCTCTGATTTTTTTACCTGTCCTTGGGACCCTTTTCCTCCTGCTGGGATTCCTTGTCTAGCACTGACATAGGGGCTCAAGGTTGAGCCTTGTTCCATCTTGATATGCCCTGTTTGGGTGGTGACCCAGGGAGGCCGGCTCTTTTCTAAGTGGAAGCGGGGAGATGGGGTGGATCTGGGGAAAAGCAGAGATGGGGAGAGATGGGAGTAGTGGAGAGAGGGAAGGATGGGGCCGGGATGCATTATATGAGAGAAAAAATAAATTAAAGAATAAAAAAATATATTTCAAACTTTTATACAATTTGAAAAAAAGCTTAAAATTCATATGGAAACACACAAAAAGCAGGGTATCAGAAACAATCTTATAAATAAAACAATAGGGGTTTCACCATCACTGATGTCAACTTATGCTTCAGAGCTATAATAATAAAAACAGCTGACATAAAATTAGACAGATTGATCAATAGAAAGGAACTAAGGATACAGATAAAAGCCAATGCTTCTACAGCCACCCAATTGGTGGCGGAGGCCAAAAATACACACTTGAGAAAAGACAGTATCTCCAAAACCCTGTGATGGTAGTTATATGTAGAATACAAAATTAAAGAGCCTCGAAATGAGACTTGATACCCTGAATCCAATTGAGGAGAGAGTAGAGATTATGCTTGAACTCACTGGCATAGGAAAGGACCTTCGAACAGGATTCCAATAGCATAGGTGTCAAGATCAACAATCACATGAAACTAAAAAGCTTCTGTACAGAAAAAAAACACCATCACTCAAGGGAAAAGGAATCTTACTGAAAGGGAAAATGCCTTTACTAGTTGCTATGACAGTTTTTTTTTTTTTTTCCAGAATAGCTAAGTAAATGGTTCTCTGAACCAAACTGCAATTTCTACTGCATAAATTTTAAAATAAGTACTGTTTGCTTATTCATTTTTTACATACTATGTTTTATTTCTCTGAAAACCAGTCATAAAGCAGTAGGCATTAGATATGTTCACATTTGTTATAGTAGTTATGAATATGCCCTGTCGTCAGTGACAGTATGCATCCAGTATTTCTAATGTAAGGTATAGCTATTGCTGGAACGTCTCTTAAATCTAGATCCATGTGCAACCCAATATTTGTACGTCTTTTTTATTCTAGGATTCTCAATTATCTCTATATAGTCATGAATATTGGAAGAAGAATCATGGGGGAAGTAGAATTGCCATGAACTAATTTGACAGTGCTTTGATTCAGTGAGTTTGTACAGATACTGATAAAGTAAGTTACTATACATAAGAGACTATTTTCTAATAATACCTTCTTGAGAAAAAAACACAAAGGAACTAAATTTCAGTTTGAAGGCCAACAAAAAATAAATTGAATTTTTCTGTCTCAGTTACTAAACACTCCCTAGTGGGCTTTACACAGTATCCACGAACACTGTAGAATAGCCTCCAATTTATAAACCAGACACTTTAGTCATTAAAAGAATAAGTAGTATTTGGGGGCATAAGAACAGTTAAATTTTTTTTTTTTTTTTTTTTTTAGAAATGACAATTACATCATCTAAGCTTTCCCTTTCCTCCCTCCAAATCCTCCCACATGCCCATCCCCCTTCCTTTATTTCTAATATATGGACCTTTTTGCTTTAATTGTTAGCTTAAGAGTATTCTTTTGATCACCAAGGCTGATTTCTAACAATATTAGAGCCTAAAATTATCTGAATCAGCACCAGAGTTTCTATCATCATAACACCTAGCAATCTGGGAAGTAGATAAAATTTATCATTTTTTTATGCATTGCTTCTCTCTGCCTTTTTTTTTTTTTTACACGTTTTGCATAAACAGAACTTGCAGCAACACTTCTGAGAAAACATTGAGAATCTGAGAAAAATGTTGAGGTGTGTGTGCTTGAAAGTACCAAAGTGGTAGTTGTAGAATAATGACCACTAGATGAAAAACTTCTATAAGTGATGAGAAGTACAGATATTTTGTATGCATGTGTACCTGTGTACAACTTGTATAGTGGATTCCCACAGAGTTACAGAGAGTTATTAGCCACTGAATGCTGAGAATAAGAGCAACCATTGCTTTAACCTCTGAACCATCTCTTGTGAATAAGATCTTTTTTTTCTGTTTTTTTGAGAGAGGGTTTCTCTGTTTTAACTCTGTCTGCCCTAGAACTCACTCCATAGACCGGGGTGGCCTCAAACTCACAGAGCTCCTCCTGCCTTTTCTTCCCACGTGCTGAAAATAAAGGCATGCACCACAACCACCCTGCTATGAACAAGTTATTAATCACACATTTAATACTTAAATTTCAAAGTGTGTGAGAAAATGAAATGATCAGTTAATAGGCAACAAAATTAACTAAATTAATTTACAGAATTCATAGCAGATGACTTAGTAGATATAGGTTTAAAGTGCCATGTTCAAACACCTTATGTGCAAGAAAAATGATGGTCATAAATAGTAATGTGAAATATAAATGGGATAAAGTTCATGTTTTGGAATTTCAATGAAGTGAAAGCTAAAACTATAAGTGTAATTTATGATTTCAAAATTATACTAGACACTATCAATGATGCTATTTATATTTTACAATTACTTTTACATTCTAAGTATTTAAATTGATTTCATTTTTTCAGTTTTGAGATTTATCTCTTTATATCTGTACACCATTTTTAATTGAGTTGTTTCCTAAGTGTCTATTTTTTTTAGTTCTTAATATATTTTGGATATGAGTCCTCTACTGGATGTGTAGTCGGTAAAAATTTCCCCCACTATGTATCGTGCTCCTTTGTCCAAGTGATGGTGTCCTTTGACGAATAGAAGCTTGTCATTTTTGGTAGATCCCATTTGTTAATTTTCATTCTTAGCCCCTGTGCTAATGGTGTTCTGTTCAGAGAGTCTTTTCCTTGCCAATGAGGTCAAGGCTATTTATTGCTTTTTCTTTCATAAGATTCAGTGTATCTGGTCTTACATTGAGGTCAAATAGTCTTTGATCCACTTGGAGTTGAGTTTTGTGCAGGATGATAAGTATGGATCTATTTGGGTTCCTTTACATGCCAACATCCAATTTAACCAGCACCAATTGTTAAAGATGCTGTCTATTCCCTTATGTGTATTTCTGGTTTCTTTATCCAAAACCAGGTGACCAAAGGTATGTAGATTTATGTCTGGGTCTCCAAATCTATGCCATTGGTCAATGTGTCTCTTTTTATGCCAATACCATGCTACTTTTATTACTATAGCTCTGTAAAGCAATTTGATATCAGGGATGGTGATAACTTCAGCAGTTATTTTATTATTCAGTATTGTTTGGGGTACCCTGTATTTTTGTGTTTTCTTAATATTTGTCTTGATCCATTTTTCATTCATTTGAAAGTTGTTCAGTTTCTGTGACTTTGAGATCTTTCTATTGGTTTTGTTATTGCTAATACTCAGCTTTAATCTGTGTTGGTTCAGGTTTAGTCTGTGTTACTTTAATTTTCTTGTATCTGTAAAGACTTGATTTGTGTCCAGTATCTGATGTGGTCAAGTTTGGAGAAACTTCCATTAGGTGCTGATAAGAAAATATATTCTTTTGTGTCAGGTGAAATATTGTGTAAATATCTGTTAGGTCCATCTGGCTGGTGACATCAGTTAGTTAGCATCTGTGTTTTTTCTGTTTGTTTTTTGTCTAGATGACCTATCTATTGGCAAGAATGGAGTATTGAAGTCACCCACTATCAACGTGTGAGGGTCACTATATGATTTAAGCTGTAGTAGTGCTTGTTTGTTTGACCTTGGCTACCCTTGTGTTTGGTGCATAGATGTTAAGAATTGCAATATACTCTTAGTTGGTTTTTCTTTTGATGAGAATGCAATATCCTTCTCTATCTCTTCTGATTAGTTTTGGATTGAAGTCTATTTTGTCATTATTGAAATGGCTTTTTAGATTCTTTTACCCTGGAGTGATATTTATCCTTGATATTAAAGTATATTTCTTTGAAGAAGTAGAAGGATAGATATCACTTTCTTTCACATTCATTTTATTAGTCTGTCTCTAATTGAGATCATTGATATTGAGATGTATCATTAATACATACACATGTGTACCCATGCACATATACATGAACCTGCACATATATACACACACACAAGAACACACAGACACACACACACATACACACACACACACACACTAACATGCACATACATAAATAAAAGTGAATATTAAGGTACAGAAAAATTAATTATATTGAAACAAATTTGTCTACACTATGTATCCCTTTACAAATTCTCCATTTGGTAAACATGATATGCTTCACTCAGAAATATGGATGTTCACATACATATCACCAGATACACATTTATATTCCTGTGGGTTTAATGATTTCTAAGAAATAGTAAGTGTAGGTTCAGTTTGTTTAACTTTTATAACAAGGTAGCTATTAAAATGGAAGTGTTTCTTGGACCACAATTGAGCCCCTTACTGTGCTTTTGAAAATGTCAGAATATAAGCTTTCTGAAGAGCATTTGAAAACAAATGTCAATAAGTTGATAAAGCTATGATCCATGTATCCTCATCACAGACTTTTACGTTAAGGGAGAATAAACTCATATAATGATTTCATGTAAGAGGCTCATACATTTCCAGTATAAAATCAAGTCTCACCTACACATGTAGTGATAACAACGCATACAAATTAATACTTCTGTCTAAATTCATATACTATACATCACCTTGTGCAAAGAACTACTCAGCTCAGACTTCCAACACCTTGAGGATAAGAACTGAACAATAAAAGCAAAATCTTAACAAATAAAGTCAACTGCATGTATCATCCCAATCATGGAAAATAAGTTATAGACAAACAGACATCTTTGTATTCCTTGAAGAGCCCTCACTTGTAAATACTTCAGGGCATTTGTGCCCCAGAACAACCATATAATCTGTGTCACTATCTTTATTATGTATCATGAGCGTCATAAGATTCCATTACATTTATTATATTCTCACTATTTAAAATTGAGTTGAAGTCTTTCTCTTTATTACCTGTCACTTCTAGTAAAAGTAGACTGCATGAACAAGAGAATTCATGTGTAAAACCTGAAAAAAATATGTGTACAGGTACTAAAATGAACATTTCTTAATAAACACTATAAATACATTTATGAATTTGAAATATGAAAGATACTTAAAACATACTGCAGTCAGTACTCAAGAGAATGCTATATGATCAAAAATATTGATGTTTTCAAATATTTGTGAGACAGATACTATTTATATCATTTTATAAATGATAAGAGTTATAAAGACTGACACAAAATAGTTTGGAAAGTATCTTTCCTACATAATATCAACTATAATTAAGAAACTATTATGATATTATGCATCTACTATCCTTCTAAAATGAAATTGCAATTGATTTAATTTATTTACATACTTAATTACAAACTACTATAAATAAAACAGGGATCTGGATGTAATTCACAGGTATATTTTCTTCTCCGGGGAGGTAGTCACTTATATGCTTATTTTGAAAATTCATATTGTGGACATAATTTTGGTAAGCTTTAAATCCTTCTAAACAGACATCTTCTAAAATTCAACGGTAGCATCTTTCATTGACCTATAAATTCTTTTTGAGATGCTATCATCAACTATTCATTCAAAGTCATTAGTTGTCATGCTTAATACTATACTGATCATACAATTGTTGGTTTATTAAAAGATTAATTCTAGTGTAATTTTCAGAACAAAATAATAAATACACTTTATTCCAGCTTAGAAATAAAATGACACCATTATTTTACTCAGACTTAAATCATCAGAGTAAATGCAGACTACCATCAATTAGCAATAACATTACTTTTCTGGATGAATTCTTTTTCTTATGAAGCTATTTGACATAGAAGAGAAAGAATTCAGACAGCCAACGAAAACTTATGTATTTAAGTGATACTAAAATTTCATGAAAGTGGCTGGGTTATTTTTAAGCTTTTTGACATAAATGAACAAAAGCAGAAAATGTTCATTGAGCAAAAGTACATTAAAATTTAATATCATAAAATGTCAGGGTCTCTTTTAACAAAAATCAAAAGCTCCTAAGCTTTTGAAGAAATGCAAGGAAAGAAATGATTTTTGAGACCACCATTCATATTAGTTTGTGTTCTAATTATGAATCCAGTCATTCACTTTTTCCATTCACATTAGTGACACAATTAGAGACACAATTCCTCAAAAGACCATATAGAGTGTGTACTACTTACCAAAAGTTTCTCTTCTTCTGGCTAGACTCCATCTTTTGTGTTTTTAGCATCTTCTTTTCTCTGTTTTCCATGTGGTACCTGTGAGTGTACTAAAGCCATATAAAAATGGCACAGCAGAAAGGTAATGAGTCATTCTTCCATATTATTTCATGACATACAATTCTGTTTCTTATGATTTCTATTGTTTGTACCAATTGATATCTAGTTACAAATTATAGTACTAAGGAGTTACTTTAAACCTTTTAAAGGAAAAATCTTTTAAACTAAATGCTTTTATATTAAAAGAAAGCATATATTGCCATCCATAGGTCCTACTCGTAAGTGTGCTTTATATACCCGATGAGATTCCACTGGAGAAAACTAAGGTTTCCATTGCAAATGGATGTCAGTAGAACATAGCTTCTTGCTTAGGGATGGGAGCCCATGTCCACTTCCTCCTTTCATTGCTGGGACCCTGTCTGCCATGAATCCATACACTCTGCATGTTATTTCAGTCTCTGTGAGTCCATATGTGGATTTTGTGTTTTAATGGTGTGTGTGTGTGTGTGTGTGTTTCTGATTTGTTTGTTTCTTTGTTTGCTTTTGGACTGACTGTTCATTTGCATTCTAGAAGGAGAAAGAAAGATCATGGAGTTGGTTGCACATATATAGGTCAGAAGGATCTAGAAGAAGTCAGGGTATGGAAAACTATAATCAGAATATACTGTATGAAAAAAATTCAGTATTGTTTTTAAAAGGAAAGAATATATGCTTACATTAGTATAGATTGTAAGTATTTTTATGAGATTAATAATATGCCAGAAAGTGCTATAATAGACTCTTATTCATGGAGGGAAGTCATAAAAACAGTATACATTGCAAATATTCTACCATGATTACTAAAGGTGTTCACTGGTGAGGAGAATCACATTAATTCCATGACTGTGAGTTGTAAAACAAGAACAGAAGCAAAATGTGTACAATCATGAGCACAAAGTGATGGAGTTTAATAGAAATATAATTTTAGCAAAATCATAAAGAGGGGGAACTTACTGACTCTGTTCTTTGATCAAAGCTGTGTGCAAAATCATGAGATCAGAATGTCGGAGTAAAATATATAGCGTAAAAAGAGAGAACTTGCTGACTGCTCACTTTCTGGCTGCTTCCATCATCTGTATGTTTGCAAAACACTTTCCATGGTGAGAAACATCTGTCAAGAAGTGCCATGTGCCATACCTGGAACAAGGACTTAGACTTTTATTTGGCTAAAATCACTGGCCCTTTCTTACTGGGGTCTGTTATACAGATATTTTGATGGGTGACTAAAATAGAAGAAGTAGAGATCTATCTTCACATTGAGACTGTCTCCTTTAATCAGATGCCTATTCAATTGCATATTAACCATTTCAGAAACATTTATCTAAAATCAGTAATCTCTTCCCCAGCATAACCAAAGTTTATAAACACCCAGATGTCCAACATCCTGATACAGATCAATGGCATAGTTCCTAGAGGCTTCTAGTCATCATCAAAAACCTAAAAGAGAAACCAGCAATTATCCCATCTTGCCTATATGATCTGTCCTTTCTCTGATTCATTCTCTCTTGAAGTTTCCTTGAATTCTGGGGAAATTAGATATGATAATCAAATATCATATGACAGGAATCCAAATACAGGTATTGTCATCATCTGACCTATGAAGATAACAACCTACTCCAGGAGAAAGAACTGGACAAGTACAGAAAAGAGATTAAGGCCTCAGTCTATAGTGTTGCTGTGTGAGCATAATAGATTATTCTATGACAGCTGCAGTTCTAAGAAAAGAATTCATTAAAATAAATGTATATATAATATATTCATTAAATAATAATATTAATATTAGAATAAATATATTCATATTCTGGGTATTAAAAAAATCAAACAAATTATTCCCCCAAGAGGTAGTAGCAAACTTCTTTTTTACTAACAAGGCTCAACATAATGAATGATGAGATAATCCCTTGACATAACATGCCTGGCTAAGATTGCTACCTTGCAACCTCTTGTTCCTTCCCTAAATGACTTTAAGACCACCATTACCACATCAGAATAATGGACTCAGTCACTAAACTTTTTTTCCCTCCTAGGTGTGTCTACACTGATAAATAAAATTAAAAGAATTAATGATGCATTTTATTTAACCTAATATATGCAATTTTTAGCACCTTAACATGTAGTCACTACAAAAACATATTAAAGAGATATGCTACATTATTCCCCCCATATTAAAATAAAAGACAATTTGTTGACTATGATATCATCCTTGAAGGGGAAGGATTACCAGTGTCAGACAATTATTCACTAAATGCTTAACACACAGAATTCTGACCCAAAGTTTAAGAGAGAAAAGAGGACAGAGTCATGTAAAATCAGAGATGTCATATCTTTTTCATCAGCAATCAGGTGCCTTGTTGCCCCAAGGGAAGGAAAGTTAGTGTTTCTAATAAGTCAGACTCTAAGCCCCTGTCACAGTGGTTGGAACTAGGTGTCAAAATGAAACTGTTCAACTCATGGTCAGAGAGCAGCAGAGGATGGAATAAGAGACTACCCTTAGAGGTAACTAGGGGACTGATGGAGAGCTTTCCACCTGCTGTGGTCCTCTCTGATGAGGCAGGAAACCTAAGCTTTAAAAGCAATGAGTGGGCCAACAGCAGCTGTCAAGACAACAGCAGAATTTGTGAAAGAAATAAAAAACATGTGTGTCATGAAAGTGCTTGCTTTTAACAGTCTGAGCCCTAGTATGACCAAGCCAGGAACAGCAGGTAGAGGCCTTCAAAGATTTCCACAACTGTGAACAGCAAAAAACTTTTTCACAGTTTGACAACCCTTCTCTGATTGGTCCTAAATCTCACCTCATTTGTGTGCCTGCCTCCAGATAATCAAGGCCCAGCTAGTTTCTCAGTAAATGCAGGAGTTCCTGGGACATCACCCCATTTTTCACTGTGGAACTTATAGGAGGAAGGCAGAAAGGATTCAGAGCAAGACTCCTGGCTCTGGATGGGGAATGCACTTTCTGGTTGCCTGTGGCTGAGGCTTCTCCCTCCTACAAGGAGTTCACAGGAGATGGACACTCACAAGTTTCTGAGCCTGTGGCTTCTGCTTCTGGCAGGGCATTCTCTGGAGCCAGCCTCCAGAAATCAACTATTAACAATAGGCAGAGGGATTAATTCCAGAGACTTCCAACTTCACCTTCGTGACCTGCTGGTGCTGGCAGACCTGTCCTTGCCATTCCTATCTGTGACTTGATATACAGATGACAGCCCAAATTGTTCTCAACCTCTCAATTAGGTACTCAGAAGCATTCTGAGTACTTAGAGCTGGGACACTTACCAGTTCCATTAGCATCCCCCCTCAGCAAGAAGGTTTAGTAGTACACTGCTGTGGTGGCTCACCAAAGAAGACAAGGAGGCATTTTCATACATGCAAAACCTGCCAGACCTCAGCAGAGGGGACCATTGTCCTGGTCAGCACCATACTGAACAGTGGAACCCTGAGAGTCCCAGTTCAGGTGTTTTTATTGATACAGAACTCCTCAGGTATTCTACTGATAGCACGTGCAAATCATGAGCAATCAGCATCCCCCACATAAATCTAACACCTGGAGATAACCCAAAATGATAAGGCCTATGCAGCTGTTTCACCAACAGTGCACAAAACAATTATTTTATACATAACTAAAAGTAAATTCCCACAACAAGAAGGGCCTTGGAGATCGTTCTCATTCAAACAGTTATTCTTACATGGCCATAGAGAATAAAAAGTCATCAGTGTTTTTTCTTTGCTGTCTACCCAAGGTCTCCCAATAACACTATTCTGTGGGAAACTCTGGATCCAAACTGTGGCAAACATCACAATGACATATCACCCCCACACTTCTTTGGTAAATTAGATGGCAGTGAAGTCTACATATTGGTATGAATGAAGAAGAGTGATCTTCACTTGAGACAGCTATTGCCTCTGGAGAGCATGTGGCATTACCTGGAAGCACTTTTGCTAGAGTGGAGAGAGAGAGACCAGAAACTTCTCTGTTGATGTTTACAGTGTGAGGATACAGAAAAGCTGCGACTCACATAAAGTACACAGGGAACTTTCCACAACAAAGATTTTTTCAGTTCAAAATGTTAAACTGCTGCTGAGAAACCCTGGTGTGGTGCAAATACAACCTCCAAGCATTGCAACTGAGAAGGTAAAATGATAGATGCACATTGCAAAACATTGTGGCAGTGTCTTATAAAGTTAAATTTGCACATACCACGTGTCCCAGCAATTCTATTTCTAAATATTTTCACCAGAGACAGAAAAACACATTCACACGTAAAGATTTGAATAAGAATGTTCATTGCAGTGTTATTTGTGTTAGTAATAAAACAGAAATGAGGACAAATAGGTAAACAAATTTTGACATACATAAGATCCAAGTTTACAATTCAGTATAAAGAAACAAAATATACATCACAGCATGGTGAATGAAGCAAACATTCAGGAAAAAGACCCAAGGCAGGAACCTTCATGGTGTTAGCTCAGCCATGCTTAATAGGAAATTCTAGAAAGGTGGAACTATAATGACAGCATCAGCTCAATGGTTTCTTAGAAATGGGTCAGGAAAACAAAAGAAAACAAATTTTAGGAGTAATAGAATTCACCTGCATCTTGATGTAATGTTTCTTTTTCTTGTTTGAGAATTTCATGCATGCATATATTGTGTTATGACCTAATATACCCATTCTCTTCCCTCCGCTTTTATTTCCAGAATCTCTATTCTCTTCCAACTCACCATGACATTTTTTTAACCCCTCTGAGTTCACTCAATGCTGCCTTTGTGTGCATCAGTGTTGAGCAAATCACTGGAATATGTGTAAACTCTCAGATGGCACATCCTTGAAACCAAGAGACTCTCCTTTTCTTCATCAACCATAAATAATCATGGCTCTTCATTCAGGAGTAGGACTTTGGGAGTCCTTCCCTGATCCAAGTTTAGATTTTGTCTTACTTGGTCTTGTGCAGTCTTGTACATAAAATTACATATTCATGTCTGTAACTGTCCTATAGTGCTACTGGCTAAGTGAAATATTGAATAGTCTTACCCATCCATGAATCCTGGTAGCTTCAATAATTGAATGACCTGGAAAAATATGACCACTTGTGCAATTGTAGCATGCAAAATTCCTCTCTAGTGAGATTGAAGGCCCACTTTGTAAGACAGAATTCATGTCTAGCACCTTAAACATGACCAAGAGCACATGTCTGGGAAGAACATTAATTCTATCTTCCTTTCTTCCTACTTTCTTTCTTTTTTTTTTTTTTTTTTTGACACAGGATATCACTATGTGATACTGGCTGGAACGGAATACTCGTTGAAGACCAGATTGGCATTGAACTTATAGAGTTCCACATGTATCTACCTCACAAGTTCTGGGCTTAAAGATATGCACTACCACATATGGCCTCAAAACTTACCACAATGACTCCACAAAATGGAGATAATATTAAACCAATTACTAATGACTTGCCATTCTCATAGGTTATTGCATTTACCAACTCTCATCAGAGAAACTTCTTTGACAAATGAGCTACAAAACAATGAGCTACAGCAGATCAACATGCAGACAATAAAAGCTGTTTAGTGATCAACCATAAATGGGACAAACATGTCATAACCTCTCAGTGGCCATGACCTTAGATGAGTCTTCCACTCTGGATTTGCTCACTACAACAAATTTCTCTCTTTTGGGACGAAGCCACCAAGTTCTTCTGTTTGCTGAGTCTGGAACCTGGCCCCCTTCTTGAATTAATTTTCATAAACTTTTTGTTGTTGATTATTTCCTTTGCTGCTTAAGCTTTCCCTTGATTCCTTTTCACAAATTGGAAGCTCAGCTGGGTGGAGTCTTCTTTGGAGGGCACCACTCTCTTTGTTTCAGTTTTGCATCGGGGCTTTCTTTAAACTTTGGTCTCTGTGAGAACAGGACTTGGATCCAACGTTGCATTTCCTGGTTCTCCTTTTCTCCTCAAATTGGACATTTTGGATTTCTCTTTGAAACACTTGTTCCTATTTATTGTGGATCTATATAAGAGTTATCACTAATAAACACATGATATAAACAGTACTAGGCTGTCTTGTAATATCCTCTTGCACAACATTAATCCCAAACTCTTCAAATTAGCCTCAATCAGATTCTTAGGACAAGGGCAAAATGAAGCCACTTTCTTTGCCAAAATATCACAAGTTTTGGTCTCTAGGCCAACTGATAATATTCTTCCTTTCTGAAATCTCTTGAGCTGGATCTCCACCCCTCACTTGGCCCTAAGCACTGTCTTCCATGCTCCTACTAAGAAGACACATTTGCTCACTTACAGCATCCAACTTCTTCTCTAGTCCAAAATCTTCCATATTCCTCCAACAAACAGCATGATCAGGCCTGTCGCAGAAATACCCACTTCTGGCACCAAAATGTCAATGTGGTGAAAAAACACAAAGACCAAGGCAGATCTTTTTTTTTTTTTTTTAAGCATTTAATTGGGGCCTTTCTTACAGGTTTTTGGAGGGTTAGTCTGTGATCATCATGCCAGGAAGCAGACAGATAACCTTCTATAGGAGACAGATGCTATAGAAACAGCAACTGAGAGCTTCACATTCTTATCTGAAGGCAGCAGGCAAAGAGAATGAGACAGACAGAGATACAGACAGACAGACAAGAGGCCTATCATAGTCTTTTGCAACCTCAAAGCCTACCTCCAGAGACACACACTTCCCCCAACAAGGCCACACCTACTCTATCGAGACCATACTTCCCAGTGCTTCAAATTCTTCTCAGACAGCCTGATGCCCTGGTTATCAGCATTTAAATATATAAGCTTATGGGGGCTATTCTCATTCAAACGACCACATCTCTGTAGAAATAAATGAGTATTATCCTAGTTTACAAAGAGCAAACAGGATTGAGGGATAGTAAATATATGCTGAAGTTTTGTAACATGAGGTGTTAATGGAGCATATTTCTAAACTGATTGACACACTAGGAAATATATTGTTACAAATTCTAAATTTTTTCTGATGGACTTTTTTTTTTTTTTGCCAAACTTTGGTGACAAGAGAGATACAATGAAATTAAGTACAAGCTAGATAATTGCCAGTGTGCATCCGTTTGTAATAAACTGAAACATCTCCTACTAGAGAGTCAAGGAAGTCTCCTAAGACTGGGAAAACTAATCTTGCAAAGTTCAGGAAATTCCCGAAACATACCAGGCTCACAAAGCCCTGAAATTAACAACAGTAGTTATCTGCATAGTTCTAACAACAGGAAGCAATTTCATGGGAGTAGAGACTTCCTGCCTGGTAGAGGAGCCCTGTGGATTCACTGTCTTACACTTACTTAAAAATAAATGAAATAGTCCTGTTTCGGTAACAAAAATCATGAACACACAAACAAATACACACATATATGTCTTCCTCTTTCTCAGACAAAAAAAAAAACTTTGCAAAGCGTGCAAAGATAAACTTGTAAAAACCCGGAACAGACGCAATTTGTTGTTTAAAGCCTAAATAGCATATTCTGACTTCTATTTAAATAACTTGTCATATAAATTAGAAACAAGAAAGTTCAAAATCTTAATCCTTAGTGTGATTCAATGAAAACGTAATGAGTATTTGGAAATAAAATACATTTCTGGATGGTAGGTATTCCAGCTGATGAATAATTTGCTATCTACCACTATATAGTATAGTATAATGGATAATATACTTAACTTATGGTCATAATTATGCATAATTCATATTTCACATATGAAAACCCCTGCTACGAATGAGAAAATATTTTCATAAAGTATTTTAATATTATTTTTACAACAATTTTAATAACAATTGAAATTTGAAAATCAAAATAATTCTATCAAACTAAATCTTCAGAATTTTATGAATATGCAAAACAAGATGGTATTTTTCTAATTTTCAATTATATATGCCAAAGGAGTATATATGTATGCATGAACACAGACACACGCATACTCATAAACACACACACACACACACGTATTTCTATTATATTTAATGTTTTAAAACAGTGATATTGAAAAAAATAAAGAAGACATATAAAGACATATCTCTACCTGAGTAATAAATATATAAAGGATATATCTAGCAAATGACACTGAATCTTTTTAATTACATCCTAAAGTCACTTACAAGAAAATATTGATTAATTCAAAAAATAAAAGATGAAAGAAACCCTACACATCTCACTAGAAGCTGGGTTAAGTAGTACTTTTGAAGGCAAGAATTGCATTTGTCTGGTCTTTAAAACCCAAGTTTAGATAAAGAACCCGGCAATAAATCTGAAGGGCATAAGGGATAAAAGGGCCAGCATTTTATTAATGCTTATCACTCCTTAGGTTCTTGCAGTTCAATGACAGTTTCAAAAGGATGTGCTGATAAAGGATTTGCCTGGAGTTGACACAGTGTGCCGTGGCTCCAGTAAGCCCCTTGTGGAACAAAGAAAGCTCTGATACTTCTGAAGCTTGAATAGAAGAGTGACAGCTCTGAACCCAAGTAGATGCCTTTCCCTCAGGCTTTTGCATATATATATATATATATATATATATATATATATATATATATATATATATATATGACTGCGCTAGTTTAATACCAAAACTGAAATGAAAAAATTTTGCCTGTTTCCTAGAAATCTTTGAGAGCATATTCCAAAAGTCTTAATATTTGGGAAAGTAAGTAGCATTGCCTGCATTTTATTGCAGGCCTAAATTTCTCTACATTTTGCTTAATCATACACTGAAAATAGTAATGTAGTCGTAATGGTAGCTAACTAGTAATGATAATCACCCACTAAATACCCAATGTGCAATTTTTTTTAAAACCAAATAAAAAATCTAAGTATGTAAAGACAGGAAACACCATCTGGATATAAAATCAACATCTAGATTGTATATGACCAAGTAGACAAAAATCAAGGCGATACTTTAAAGCTGAATCATTTGCTTCATCTGATCAGTTTATTCATGTAGCTAATGTTTTACAGGCTTAACCTATGGGTAAGACAAGGTTTCTTCCAAGATATAGCAAGTGTATATTGAACAGTGCTGCTATGGACATGGGTGTGCATGAGGCTTTCACACACTGATTTTGATGCCTTTGCAAAGGTGCCCAGCATTGTAACTGCTACATAAGATGGTTCCGCCACTGGTGAGTTCTTGAGGACTCTTCACATCACTCTTCCTAATGACTGTACTAATTTGCATTCCCATCAACATGTTGTAAAGGTTCTTTTTATTGCACATACTTGCCAGCACTTACTATCTAGAGGTTTTTGATTTTTTTTTTAAATAGCTATTCTTACTGAAGAGAAGTGAGTGTCTCATTATGGTTTTATTTGTACTTTCCTAATAATTAATGCTGCTGAGGATTTTTTTCACATACCCACTAGCTCTTTTTGTGTCTTCTTATAAGAAACATCTGTGTCAATATATCACCAATTTTTAATTGTTTTCTGGAGTTCCTTATATATTCCTAGTACTAAACCCTTATCAGATGTATAGTATGTAAAGAATTTCCTATTTAATACTTTCTCTTTTTACTCCTACTGTTGTTTCTTTCATGGTGTAGAAATTTTGTCATAGTTTAATATGATCCCAATTGTTTCTTAGGACTTTGGGGTCTTTTACAAAATATATATGTCATTTCATTTGTTCCGTTCTTCAAATATCATTGTTTGGGGCTTATCTTTAAGTCTTTAATCCATTGCTATTCACCAGACTAGCAATCTATGTGGTGTATCAGATTAACTAATAGACAAAGTCAGAAGTTTCAGTAAGAGTTAAAGGATTAACATCAGGAGTCAGGCCTGAGGCACAAGGCAAACCAGGTTCCCTTGGGAGACACTAAATAATAGGGGGACGCCCACCCCTGCAGTAAGTGCCTGAAGATGGAGGGTCTTGTTGCAATGTTTTTGGTAGTAGGACTTAGTGATGTCATAGGAACCAGCATATATTCAGAGACCTTGTCCATCCAGCCTTCTTAAAGAAAAAGTTGGTTCTTGACACCAAGGGCATAGTTTTCAGAGGCCCTGATAGAGACCATCTCAAGTTGGGAATGTGAGTCCAGGTTTAAACTTAATTAATGACACAGGATACATTCTTGCCCCTGATTGGATAGATACGCAGGGATAATCAAAGATAACTTAAAAAAAAACAACTTCACATCAATGATCAAAATTGGTATAAATCTCTATTCTCGTAGTCTTCTTGGTTGACCATTCTTTTAGGTGCTATAGTAGGTCTTCTCCTTTTTGTTTTACTTGTCCTCACTTGAAGACCCTTCTTAATAAACACTGCTGTTAAATTTGCTAATCAGTGAGTAATCACTATAAAACGTATGGTCCTGAGGAGTCATTATAAACAATTGAGACCAGTTTCACCCAAATAAAGATCTCCAAAGATTTAGAGATCCCCCAAAATGAATGGAGAATGCTTAGAACTAGCTTACTTCATTTTGTCTTGGGATTACATTTTGTTCTCTGTGATATTTGTAACCTTTCCCCCTTAGTTAATCATACAAAATATACCTATTGTTTAAGAGTATTTTTTTCCCAAATCCAGCCAAAGACAACAAGTTTTTAAGAACTGGCTGATCATGTCTCCACTAGATATATGGATCACAGACTTATACAATAGCTAATTTCTAGGTTTCACTTTTTGTCATGTGCTCACTTGCAAGCAAAGGGTCAAATTATGAGTATAAAAGGCCCTACCTGTTTTTAGTTGGCTCACTACTTTCTCCAGCTTTCCTGGAAACAGTAGTTAGCCTGGGTATAGAATAAACTGTCTATTTCCTTGCAACTCATTATGTTGCGTAGGCATGAGTTCAGGTCCAAAGATGTTTATTTTTTGCGTAATTGAATCTCGGATTCTAGCCTGGAGCCTGGCCTCTATACAATCTACTCTTTATCCTTGAATTAGAAGGCTTTCACCTCTGTATAATCTAGAACATTTAAACTTCCATAAAATCTAATCTGAGCCACTCTGACTAGCATCTTGTGAACTATGACTCTTCTGATTCAATTCACTCACTGTTCTGGCTCAAACTCTTCTCTAAGCTGACTGGTTCAAAGTGACCTTCTGATCCTACCGACTGTTTCTGACTGAACTCTTTTGACTCTGGCAGACTCTGGCTGATTGTCTGATTGCCTCAGACTGAACTGCTCTGCTCAGTTTTGAACTGTCTCACTCTTCCCATCTGATTCTTATTTCTGCTGATCTGCCTGTGTGTCTCTGTGTCTGTCTCTGGGCTCTCATTGCTCCATACTGCCTCAGTTAGCCTCTCTGACTTATCCTGAGTCAGACTGTTCACTGTCTTTGTGTCACATCTTCTGTCTGCCTACATCAGACTGGTTGTCTCATACTGCCTACTGTCACTGACTGTTTTATACTTCCTCTGTAACCCACTGCTCTGAGCTGAGAGCCTGCTTTTCCCTCATGAAAGTTGGGCATGTCCTCACCCTGACTCACTCTGCTAACTCTTCCTCTGATTAGTCACTTTGCCTGCCATTCACTCTGACTAATCTCAGACATCACTTCCTGTGTCACACTGGCTCCTTCTGAGCTCTACTTCTACATCAGTTTCTGTGCGACACTGACTTCTTCTGAGCTCTGCTTCTTGTCTCCCAAGTGCTGGGATTAAGAGCATGCACCACCAATGCCTTCTGTACACTGGAATAAAAGATGTTTGCTACCACTGCCTTCTGAATACTGGATTAAAGGTGTGTACCAACAGTGGCTGTACAACCTGTTGTATGAATATTCCTTATATATCTAATTATTTTAAATTAACTTCCTATTGTATATTTAAAATATGAAAACTATTTTGAGACTAGGATGATGTTAGATTCTTACAAATAAGTTTGGTTTTAATGTCTAGTGGCAAACCACTTTCATAAAATTACTTCTTAGACGCTTTTAAGATGTGACCGTAGAACCAAGACATCTCAGTTAATCCTTATTTCCCACATATAGCCATTTTAGAAAATAGAGACTTTCATCTAGCACTGATGCTTACTCAGCTGATACATCATTATTTTTTTACTACTTCCAATATTTTGTCAAAAGACTGTGCTCTGCTCATGATTCTTTATGGAGCTCTTTTGGAAACTAGAAATGTCTCATAAATGTACCTGGTACCCAGTGTATTTTATTCACTTTGCCATTAGACAATGAGTTTTTTTTTCATAAGAGGGTTTGAACCTGGAAAAGCATTATATCAGTGAACTATAACCCTAGTAAGTAAAAAATACTGTTTTTTGTTTGTTTGTTTGTTTGTTTTTGAGAGGGTCTCATGTAGCTCTTGTACCCAGGCTTTCCTTGAACTCCTGTTCCTCCTACCTCTACCAGTGTAGGGATAAGAGATCTGGCAAAAAATACTTTAAAATATTTTCTTGTATCTGTACTTTAAAATTTAGAGGAATTATGTTTATTTTATGGCACTTTTTAAGCTACTAATTGTATTCTGCCTCCGTATTTCTTTAAAAACACTAGCCACTCGGTTGAGGTGAATGTATAAATAGTTATATATTTTGATTGTCATTTTTTACAATTTATTCTTTATAAGTAACCTTCCTAACTATTCATTTTTCATTTTTTTCATCCATCTTTATCAAAAGAATTTCAAGCATTTTTTTTTTCCTATTGAACTTCTATTTCTATCAAATGCCAACAATGGCACTTTATACTGAATTCCATCTGCTTGATTGCTTTTTAAACCACTTTTACTAGTTATCTTTCTTTACTGAAGAAAATTCATTGTTGAACTTAATCAGATGCAGGTTTGACTTTAAATTTAAACTAGATAGAACGGTATTAAGGCAGAACACTTAAAGAGAGCTTGGTGAGTGTGCAGAGGAAATGGAAGCTGAAGGAGTCTGAAGAAGGCTTCAAATGTGAGTTAATGAACTTCTTACACAGTATAAAGCTTAAAAGAATGGCTAGTGGTGACTTTAACAGACCAATACTAAATGAAAGAGCAGTCTACAAGCTTACTTGAAAATTCACATAAAACAGAAATCTGAGACTACAGAGAGATTCACATAAATTTTTCAGAGAGGTATAGTACCAGATACTTGTGCATAGATGCATACATGCTGATATCTATCAAAATCCTTTTTAACTAATTCATATATCAAATCTAAGGAAGTGTGGACTTTTATTTTCTGGTATAAATATGAAAAGCAGATTTCCATGGCCTGCAGTCATAAGTCCATCTCAATGAGTTACTGCAAGTATATTGTGAATAATATAAATATTAGATGTTTGCATGAACATGCAACCAAACATATTTCAGAAATCACTACTGTCCATGAAAATAGACAAATTCCCACTCTACCTATGATGAGAGATAATTTATTCTGGAAACAAATATGAGTGGTCTTGACCACAGATTCAGGTCTCTTCAAATAGCATGTTCCAATTCAGTAACAGTTTCATGAAGATTTATAACAAAGAAAATCATAAATCAAGAGATTTTTTAAATACAATGATAAAAATTCATTGGTTAAGCATGTTTTTACAGCAAAGAGGGAAAATCACAATTATAGTCCTCAGATTTTATCTGAGAACATTTTTGACCTTTGGTTGATGAAAACTAAGGGTCTACTTGAATATTTCAAAGGATTTTTGGAATAGTCACATACATATATCTATACAGATACAGATAATAAATGGCTGTTACAGGTGCTAATGATAGCCCAAGATGAATTGTAATTAGTTTCTGAACCTATAACATTCCACCCTCTCCAGAAGCAGTCGATTAATGAGCCATTCAGAAGGTTTGGTTAAGTAGGATATGTTTTTTGTGGGGGGAACATTCATTCATACAACTCAAGAAATATCACATTTTTTTATACAAGTAAAATATTTAGCCATTATTTCTGCCTTCTACATTTGTTTCTCTTTCTCTAAAATTGCGGTGCTAGTAAGAGAGACAGAGGCAATCTCATTTCTCAGTAAATTGTATTTGAACATGAGCCTGAAATTGGTCAGTATTATTACTCACACTTATTTTTTGTTTCTTTATCATATTACAAGTGAAATAGAATGTGAAGCTATACCACATATGTATGAAGTTTTCACATTTTAAAATGTTATTAATTTATTCTTTGACAAATTCAAGGCCTGCACAAGATCAAACCAGCAAAAATCCTAACCTAGATAAAGGAGCTACTCATGAATTCTTACCTCTACCTGAGGATCCATTGGCAACTGATGGCTGCTGAAGGAGTAGGACTCACTTGTCTTCAGGGATGTGGCTTCTGAGAAACTACTCATATTCCAATAGATGGTCCTATACCCTCCTACATACAAGCAACACTATGTGCAATCAGTGGATTCTTTTAAAAGAGTATAATGAAGTTGAGAGGGAAAATGTTGGTAGGGGTGGGTACGGGAGGATTTGGAGGAGATGAGAGGGCTGTTTTTGACCAAAACAAATTATATGCATATATAAAATTCTCAAGTAATTAAAAATTAAGTTTTACTAAAATATATCAAAATTATTGAGCAGAAATACTTCAAGAGCATAATAAATTTTACACATGTCTTAGGGTTTCTATTGCTGTGAAGAGACACCATGAGCATGGCAACGACTCTTATAAAGGAAAACATTGAATTGGGGCTGGCTTACAGTTCACAGGTTAGTTGATTGTCGGGAAGCATGATAGCATGCAGGTGGACATGGTGCTAGAGTGGTAGTTGAAAGGTCTACATCTGTATTGGCAGGCAGAAGGAAGAACAAGAGAGCCACTGGGACTGGACTGCCTTAAGCTTCTGAAACCTCAAAGCCCACCTCCAGTGACACACTTCCTCCAACAAGGCCACACCTACTCCAACAATAATAGTGCCACTCCCCATGAGCCTATGGGAGGCATTTTCATTCAAACCACCACAACACATATCTGGGATTTTTATAATTCAAATATTGTATACGGTATTCATTGAGGGCATTTATCCAAGGAAGATATCATTTGTCTTTCATGTGAGATGGAGTATTTCCAAGGACTTTTTTCGTATTTATCCCAAAGTACAAGTGTAGACTATTTTAACTTTTTTACATTTATAGCATAATTATTTTTTTCTAGTAATAACTTCAATTTTTTCTAGAAGTTGATATAATAAGGGGGAAAGCACCCTATGAATATTTTCAGTTTTTCATATTAGGTAAGTTCTAAAAATGTCTGTTCATTCTCTATTTTACAACATGTCTGAAAAGACATATGATTACTTGAGATTATAGGGGAAAAAAAACCTAGGATTTACAGCTTCAGTGAGGCTCTTTTTTTTTTCACTAAAATTAAAATGAATTCCTCTAAAACTTGAATATACCTATTATTTATTTTGAAATAATTTAGAGTCATTCAAAGATCCTATAATAGTACATAGAAGCCTTGTGTTTCTGTGTCACCCAGCAACCCTCACTGGCTGAGAGGTATGAATGATATAGTACAATATGAAGTGAAAGCAGCCATCTCTGGTATAAGGTGCACATGTAATCCTGTGTAATTTCATCACAACCGTGAATCTTGGTTGCTATTGCTGCAGTGGAAATACAGACATACTCCAGTACTCCAAATACTCTCCTCTTACACTTTCACAGTAACTTCCTGCCCCTTCCACCTTCCATGCCTAAGCTTTGCAATCAGTCACTAATAGGTTCCTTGCATAATTTGTCATCACAAGAATGGTATGTGCATAGAACCATCTTATTTTTCAATTTGTTTTCACTATAGGAGCATAGATAATTGGTGGGTTATTCTACTCTGGTAGTTTTTAAATCTTTCTCATAATTTTCCCATGACTGTAATTTTCAAATTACTATCTAGAGATTGTCTATTTCCTTTTATTTTCAGTCCTCCTGGTTCTTGATATAATAAGTGACAATAAGACAGCCCAGGCAGTGGTGGCGTGTGCCTTTCATCCCAGCACTCAAGAGGCAGAGGCAGGTGTATCTCTGTGAGTTCAAGGCCAGCCTAGTCTACAGCATGAGTTCCAGGACAGCCAGAGTTACAACAGAGAAAGCCTGTCTCGAAAAACTAAAACCAAAACCAACTAAACCAAAGCAAACCAAACCAAAGAAAGAAACAAATGAACAAAAGCAGGCAACTCAGAATATCATGCACATGATGTGATAAGACCATGAACTCTTGAGAACTTTATTTTAGCTGCCTTTCTTTTACAATATATCATCAAGGAAAGAAAGGGCCTTATCTTCCTGCAATGAGCTTAAGTCTTCTGTAGGTATTTATTGACATCAAGGGTTAGATGGTTTCTCTACTGTTAGTAGGGAAATAATTTCAGCTCCTCTCTGGAATTTCTCCAATGGCATCACCACCATGTTCTTCCTTGGATGCTTCACGTTTCCAGCTTGAATGGGGCCCTATTTATACCTTTCAGTTCCTCGTGATTCTTTTTACATATAACATGCAATGTCGTAATGTGATTATCTGGTGTAATCATTGATTCACCAGATAGAGGTGTTGATTTGGGGCAAATCCTTTTATTTATTTATTTTTTGTCTAATTTAATTACCAGTTCTAGCCCTTGAGCCCTTGAGCGTTTCAGCCTCAGTACAATCTAAAAACATTTAAACTTAGAACTGAAAGGCTTCAGCTTCAGCCTCCATACAATCTAGAATGTTTAAGCCTCTAATCAACCTCTGAGACTTACTGCTGACTAAGCCACTCTGACTAACTGCTTCTGAACTCTTGACTCTTCTGGTTCAACTCACTCTTGTTCTGGCTTAAACTCTTTTCCAAGCTGCCTGATTCAAAATAATCTTCTGAGCCTACTGACTGTTTCTGACTGAACCCTGGCTTACTCTGGCTGATTGTCTGACTGCCTCAGACTGAACTGCTCTGCTCAGCTTCAAAGTGACTCATTCTTACCATCTGATACTGTCTTCTTCTTTTGAGCTGCTTCTGTGTCTCTGTGTCTCTGTTTCTCTCCTTGAGCTATCATTGCTCAATACTTTCTCAGTCAGCCCCTCTACTCCTCAGTCAGATTATTTCATTGTCTCTTTGTCTTGTCCCCCTCTATCTGCCTGCTTCAGACTGTTCACTTCATAGTGTCTACTATAAGTGCCCACTGTAACTGAGTCTGTTTTGAGCTGAGAGCCTGCTTTTATATCCTAAGAGTTGAGCATGTCCTCACTCTGACTCACTCTGATAACTCTTCTTCTGATTAATTACTTTGCCTGTCCTTCACTGACTTATCTCAGAGATCACATCTTGTGTGATACTGAGTCTTTCTGAGCTCTGTTTCCTCCACCTGCTTCCACATGGTTTCTGTCTTAGGGATTAGAGGTGTGGACAACCACTGCCTTCTGAATACTGGGATTAAAGTTATGTACCAAAATTCTTAACATTCCATCTGGACCACAGAGGCCTCTGAAGGTGATTCTTTCATATAGACCCCTGGATGGTAGACTCTTCCTAGCTTTCACACAGGCCTATTCCTCTATAGTCTGGAGGTAAAGGGAAGGTCTGTCTATATCTACTACATCCCAGAAGTGAAAAATATATTCATTTTCAATACTTTGTAAAATTGGGGCAGTCTTATTCCTCCTAGTTGAAAGGATACACACTCTATAAGGGAAAAGTGTGTGCTGGTGATTCATGTCAGCTTCACTAAGCAGAGTGAGAAAATATGTGGTTACCCTCACAGCAAGTATTGTACAATGTAAACAGTTACAGAATTTAGTAACCCCTGTGGCTCTAGACAACACATGTGCCATGAGCCCTGCTGATTTATCACCAGTCTAGCTACTTAGCCTCAGGAATGCATAGGAAAGGAATAATATCTCTACAAGCTTTTCCTTTTATCCCTTACAACTCATTGCACAAAATGTCATTTTTTAAAACATGGTTTTATATTGGCTACATTCTGTACTCATATGATAGAGATATTTCTTTTATTTCTACCTACTGAACAAATACATTTTGCTACAAAGTTCTTTCCTGTGTTTCCATGAAAATATTTTTCCGTGGAAACTAATGATAAAAATTTAAACAGTCCCTTGTTTTATCTATATTTAACCTTTATATGATGCTTGCAGAACAAACTGAAACTGCAGCATTTCTCTGTAGTGGTCTCTCTACTTTCCTGTTTCAGCTCTTTATCTCCCACCCTCTACTGCATAGAAAGGATCCAGTAGGGCATTGTTTGTTGTGACTTCACATTTGCTTTGATGCATCTGTTGCTACAGTCTTTGCATTTTTTTCCTTAGTAATTAACTGGCTTTCACTTCTGTGGACATTTTTTTCTTCACTGCTCGTCTTCTACTCTTCACATATCCAAATTTGGGGATGCCAGGATGGTTGTCTGAGGTTTTTGTTTTTTCTTTTTTGGTTGTCTCCCTTTTATGTCATTCAATTGTCTTCAATTTTCAACCCTGTCTTCAATTGTTTCTTATATCTCCAAGTAATGAAACTCATAGATCATTTTTACTTCCTGAAACTTTCTATGAAAACGCCATAATAAAGCTGATGTCAGGTTTCTGATTATTTTTAAGTTGAAGTTATTTAAAGGATACTTCACTAATTCTTCTAGAAACCTCTTAGCATATCTTTTTATATACATATACCAGCCACAAAATATAAGGCATATTTTATATATGTAGAAATCATAAAACACAAGTTTGCATATTTATTTATTTATCACTGAATTTAGTGATCTTTTCCAGTTTGAGTTAAAAAGGAGTGGTGCTGGGCTTGACATAATTCTTCTGTGATGAAGTTCATTGTTTTAAATGCTTATGAGAATGTGTGAACAAATGTAAATAAAGAATGGGAAATCTGGCTGACACCCTGGGATGCCAAGTCGCTAACAAATTTTCCTAAATGCATACTCTTCTGTCTGTTTATAATTGGACAGAATTCTATTCTTATGCTTACTGCTAGACATCTAAAGTTGGGGAACAAATTTGTAGGTGTTTATTGAAAAAATATAAGGTACCTTTCTGAGCAAAGTTCATTACTTTTATTGGGGTTTTTGAGTGTCCTAAAGAGATCATATGATTATAGAATGGATAGCACAGTGAAAATGAGCACTGAAAGGTAGATTTAGAGACATTTAGCAGTGGAGACAGATGTTTGGCAGTCAAAGTGTCATTTTTATAAAGCATATTTTATATGACTATGGTAATATTCCCCATTGTCTGATCTGCTTAAGCTTTTTTGATAAAAATTTTGCTGATATATAGACTTTACTTAAGAAGTTTTATAATATATTCTCATGAATGCTTGTTTAAATTCAATGTCATTTAATCAGGCAAGGCTTGAGTTATCAAGAACAAGGTGACCTTTCTTGGGTGTCAAAAGAAGGACTCTCTGATTGGGTAGATGTAGCTCCTGCATACTGATTGAACATCTACAGCATTCACATCATGATCTCCCCTGCTCTGGGCAGTGGAAATCAGCTGCATAGCCTTTGCACTTTTTCAGTTTGAATTCTACTGCCCTCAAAGTCTTGTAATTTTCTTCTCTGAGCAGTGGTCTGTACTTGTAGGGACCATTATTAGAAGGTTGAAAGTGTGCCACTGATGAGTCTACAGTGGGCTTTTGTTTCAAAGAAACCATAGTTATTTACTGCATAGACAATTGCGATAAAATCATGCCAAAATAAAAGCATAATGAAGGCTTTGGGGCTCTCATAACATTCATTAAAAATAGAGATTAGGAATATTATCCTGCCTAAAAGGAAAGAAAAAACTCTATAAGAAGAATTTTATTGAAATAGAATTTGAAATTAACTCTGGGGAACATATACCAGTTATTTAAATAAAACTAGGCTTTCAGTACTCATGCCACCAATGCATATGCTTTGATATTGCAATTTTTTTTAGAAGAATAGTGAATATCTTCAGATCAATCAGATCAATTCCCTGGCCACACTCCTCCTGATAGCGATAGGATATGGATTAGGGGATAATCCTGATTTTATTAGTTTGTTCAGGCTCTGTGATAGTGGCAATAGCAATATAGAATATGTTATTCTTAAAAGTCACTAGGAGGTTTTGTAAAACTAAATTGTCCCCATGCTTAGCTAGCAAATTAGAGATCATACCTTCAGAAAAATTATGACAAGTTCTTTATAATAGACAATATACAATAGCTTTTCTGGAACATCTGATCATATACCAGAAGTAGATTCTATCCATTTTGAACTTTTAATTGAGTTACCACTTGGAAAGATACTATTGGTTAAATACTACTATGGTAGATACCTTTAAATCCTTAAAAAATATTTTACATTGGTAGATTTTTCATTACCATGTTTTGATTCTGTGATAATTTCATTATACTTTCTTTGAGGGATACAACTTTATTCAGGTCCCAACATTGAGAAAAAAAATATCCAAAACAAATTTAAGTTTGACTTTAATTGAATACTTGATTTTTCTTATTTAAAATTCCAAATAAAAATTTTTTTATCTCTCTTATCAATGTCAAGTATGCACATGGTAGACATTACTTGTGAACATAAACTCTTGCTGTCAAGCATTGGATACAATATAACATACAATTTACATTTTGTTATATTAGTTTGTTGGGTTTTCCATGGGTTTTGTTTTTTAGAATTATGGACTCCATTCACCAAATAGAAATCTATTTCACCAGAAAGCACTCTCAGCATACCTATATAAACTAAGTCAATCTACATAAGCCCTACAGCAAAGCTATCCAAGAAAAAGAGTAAACATTTTATGAAATAGTATCATTATTATGGTAGAAAATATTTTTACATATAATTGTTAATTATGGACATTTCTATTTAAAATTCCTCAATCTTAAATGAAGACAAAGTCAGCTTGGCCCTACAGAAGATTAGTCCCAGACAGCATATAAGTCAATAAGTGAGGTGTGTATGATTAAAATTTTTATTTCTCAATTTCCTACATCTAGCTCTATATTAATCAAACTACAAGGATCATTTTCACTCCAATATATCTCCAATGATCTGATGTCTAAAAAAGAGTAAAAGCAAAAGTTAGAGGATAAAATAACTACTCTCTCCTGGAAACAAGCTTCACATTTTCCAAGGCATTGAACTACAAAGACTGATATTATTACTAGACCAAGGGGAAACATCAATTTTAATTAAATGAACTACCTAGTATTCTATCATTTGTACCAGCAAATTTTTGTGTTGTAACTTCATATTGCTTTTAAAGAGCATCTTCGGTACTTTTCAAAAGAATATAGAATCTATGTAAAGTATACTCTGACAAATAATCAAAAGATCAGTGGGGTGGTAATTTGTATTAATTATAAACAATTATAACTAATTACAAATTGATAAATTTTATCAGATATAGAAATTAACCTTTTACCTGGATCTATTCTGCTATACAGTGGTACTCAGCTTTCTTAATGCTGCAGCTCTTTA
Organism: Cricetomys ansorgei; assembly: GCA_026225945.1. NCBI lineage: Eukaryota > Metazoa > Chordata > Mammalia > Rodentia > Nesomyidae > Cricetomys > Cricetomys ansorgei. The sequence continues at coordinate 53,757,059 of JAMJFZ010000056.1, read as the reverse complement.
ATAGTTCCTCGTGTTGCTATGACTCTCAACTCTAAGATTATTTTCATTGCTACTTCATAACTGTAATTGTGCTACCGTTATAAACCATAATATAAATATATGATACGCAGATGGTTTTAAGCAACCCTTGTGAAAGGGTTGTTCTACTCCCAAAAGAGTCACAACCCACAGGCTGATAACCATTGTGCTGCTATACCAGCTACAAGAAACACATTTCTTGGATGCATAGTAGTGTTTAGTGTTTAAGTAGGGTCCACTTCTTCTGAGTGAATCTTCTAACTAAGTAGATGGTTTTTTTTGCTTCTGTGAACTGACTTACAGTCTGATTTATTTTTGTATTACGTCAAGAAATAGACCAGGATGATCTACAAGCCCGTTGTAGGTGGCCTTACACACAATCACATTGATACCCTTGCAACAGTTTCTCAGGAGATAAAAACATGAGTATCCATTAGATATAGCAAGATAGAGAAAAATTATTTAAGTGCAGTGAATCTTAAGCCTGTGAAGCTTAATTTTTTTTTAATCAAAATACATTATAGCCTTTCACTCTGGAAAACAAAATAAACCCAGTAAAAAGATACAAATTCAGAGCACAAAGGGTAGATAATAATAATTTTAAGTGAAGTTAGGCAAGGACATGGTGATTCTATGACTAACTATGACAAGGCTCAATGGTGTGACATTCACTTATTCACTGTTTCAGTCATTCATTTCTTTCCTCTTGCTGTAGATTTCATACAGTACATCAAATATTCTAGGTTCAGGAATCTGTGACTTAACAGTCTATCAGCACTACATAATTACATATGAATGGTGTATTTTAGAATAAGATGAAGTAGCATCCTATACTACATCACAGCTCATATTCATCTGATTCTTCCCTGTCCTACTCCTAGCTTCTTGGAAGAAGATATTGGATAATTTTAACACACCCTAACACCCTCCTATAACATTTGCAGGGTTATAAAATTACATTTTAAACTAGGCCAAATATTTTCTCTCCTTTATTCCAAATATTTCATTTTTTGCAATTTTTCTCTCTTGCTAAGAGTTAAATTTTTTCTTCATTTATGAGAAACATTCCTTGCTCTCTCAATGCTCTCTCACCATCAATTTCTGTTTGCTAGCTGCATCTGTTTATTTGATATCTTGCTTTTGCATAGAGTGCAAAATATGCTCTTACTGCTAGAACTTTGGACACTCCCTCCTTTGCTGAGAACACTGTTTTTTCAGGTCCTTCCTAAACTTGGCTCTTTGTTTCCCAGTGAAATCTATTTAGAGTAGCTTTGAGAGAGACTCTTTTTTTCTGGTCAGTTACTGAAACATATCTTTAGTCTACATAAGATCAAGGCAGCCAAAATCTCAGCATGGATGGATGAAGGATCACAAATGGCATCTCTTAGCTGAGGAGCTATAGGCACTTGGTATTTTCTAGGGCATAAAGAGTTAGTTTTCATTGGGGAGGAAGCTGCTGAGGGAGGGCCGATGCTCAAAGTAGCTGGTTTTATATCCATGCACTTACAGACAGCATTACCTGGACTCAGTGGGATTTTTGTTTGTTTGTTTGTTTTGGTTTTAAAAAGAGAACTTAGGAAGCAGGGGGAGGGAACAGTAGAAGGGGAAATAGGGGATCAATTGGGGAAGAGGAAAAGGTAGTAGATTTGATCAACATTCATTCTATGCTTTTATGTAGTTCTCAAATAATAAAAAGTAGCTTTGATTATAGTACTCAATATCTTCCTTAAAAATTAATTTTTGTCTTTATACTTACAACAAACTCATATAAAAATATTGTGATTTTGACTTGAGTGTTACACAAAAGAAAATTAAATTGAGCATAATTAATAATAATAGGTACAAAATTAGAAATATGCTTAATTCTGATGTTAATTTTCTCTTCTGTAGTTAGGTGAGATATTACATTTTTCACCAAGTCTTAATGAAACACTCTCTTTTTCTGCTTCTTTAAATGTTTTTTGTTTGTTTGTTTTGTTTTGTTTTCAATTTTTCATTTGTTGGATTCATTTTGTTGTCTCATTTTCATGATTTTATTCTTCCTACCATTGTAGAATTCTGTACATTGTTTTTGGTCCTACCTAATTTCAGCATTTTCTTAGTCTTGCATCTGGAACTATTTGAGGTATACTCTGATATAATGTGGTGTATTTATGGTTTTCAAAAAAATATGCAAAAAAATCACGCTTTTTTTTCTTCAATATCAAGAACACCTGCTATGTATCAGAACACTATTTAATATTTGGGGATACCTGTAATAATGCATGCAAAACATGGTAGAATGGATAAAACCTAAAATCTGCTTCTCATATTTTTAAAGTGTCAAAATTGTATAGCACTATTTTTACATCACATAACTAGAGAAGACTGGAATGCATAGCTGATCACATCGTAGAGTACGTGTCAACTTCTCTCAGGCCATAATCAAAGATAATCTTATAGCCGAGGGAGAATAAAAGGAGTTTTCCAGAGCAGCTGCCTTTCAAGGAAACCAGGATTATCATGATGGACCCCAATGTGTGTTCATTTCTCATGTCTCCTACAAGAATGGCAGTATTGTGATGTTGTTCATTAGTACAATATAAATAGAAGTAGTGGGCGTATTTGCCATTTGAAGGTGTTCAAACATTGGAGAGACGGTAGTTCTGTGTTTAAGAGAACTTACTACTTTTGCAGAGGACCTGGGTTTGGTCCCCAGCACTTACACAATGAGACTCCCAACCACCTGTAACTCCAATTCCAGGGGACCTGATGCCACCTCTGGCCACAATGTGTACAGCATGCCAGTGGTGTATCTATGAACAAATAGAGACACATACCTTTATGTACACGTAAATACGTATTTTAAGATAATCAACTATCACTTATGTTCTTTTCCTTTTTTCTCTCCCATATATAGCTGGCAGTGAATGAGTCCCAAAGTTGGGACTCCTTCATCCTTATTTGGAGAACTTGCCAGTAGTATGGTGGCATTGAATATTACATTGCTGAAAATATAATTTGATGATTTCCTGCCAAATATTTCAAGATTTTTCAAATAAAGGGCTTTTTTAGTTTGGAAATCTTGAACGTTTTATGTTTTGTGTACATTTTTTCTAACAAAAACAATGTATATACTATTAGTCTTTTTAACTTAAGAGACAGCTTAGAAATAATTTGTGCTTTGGCGATTATATGGTGCTCAACCATAGAAAATGCATAAAAGACTGAATGGCTGTGTTCCAATGACACTTCATTCATAAAGGCAGGCTAAAACCCTGATTTGGCCTATAGTCTGTAATTTACAGAACTACGTTTTACATGATGATACAGTGCTAACAATAAAGTATTGAAAAGTAGCTATCTATCTTATGTGGTGGAAAAACACATGGCAAAACTATTGGGAGACCAACCATACAGCTGGGAGTAATAATGTCTACCAGAAATGATTTTTAAAGCGAGAGCATTTGCACTGCTGTGCAAGGCTGCATAAGTCTACAGTGCACAGAAAGAAGGAATAGACAGGAGAAAGCTGGGTCACTCGCCCAGCAAGGTGGAAAGGTTATAAGAGACAGTTAAGGAATGGAAGAACCTGGAGATTTTCTGATCTCAGCAAAAGTCACAATATTTTAATTAGCATTGGTCAACAAAGAGGTAGAAAGGTTTCTCACTTGCTTTCAGTGAGTCAAGTGTAACAAAAGCAGAGGAAGAGCAGGCTCCATATTCCTTTAGCAAGACCAGTGCCTTAAGACAGAGAAATCAAAATAGAACTGGCTGAAGGTAGATGTAGTAGCACCTGTTAAATATTAGGGCCTTTATCATATTACCAAAGAAATAAGAAAACATCACCAAGGAACATCAAGATGCCTAAAGGGAATGGAGACAGTATAGGAAGGAAAAATAATACCTTTGAGTATCTTCACAGAATCACTGTACTGCATATTTATGAAATGTTCGTACACAGCCACAGCCTCAATATTACCTAACGCCAAGATTTAAATTACTGTAGAGAAAGCACCACAAATATCAATTCAGCAGGATTGCAAGTTCCAGCCCCGCTTTGTTCATCTTGGAGATTGGGTCAAGCGCATACAATGAAAACCTTCAAGAAATTCAGAGTGATAGTGACTAGGGAGCCGGAGGGTATGCTGAAATGACTACTGCAAAGACCAAATCCACAATAAATTTGATGATACTGAGAAAAAATAAAGAGAGAAGATAACACAGCACACTGCAGGAAGGGACTTCAATGTACATGTGTGCTCTTAAAGAGGCAAGCACACAGATAAGTATGTAGAAATAGACCCATTTTAGGCATTTATCTGAAAAAGGTAAACTATTTAATAGAAGAACCTAACTTAAAACACAAATAAATATCAAAACAACAACAACAAAAGGCCCAAATACTTATTATCTGCAGAGAAAAAATGGTCAAAGGAAAATGAGAATTACCTCGTATTAATTAGTTAATTTAAGGGGAAAAATCAGTGTTATGCAACATCTAAAGAGATGCAAAATTTGAGAGATGATAATTCCTCATCTATTACCTAAACTAACCAGTTACTCAACCAAAAAGAATGTCACATTAAGAGTTCTTCACTGTATGGACGTAAAATGGGGCCATTAAATGATAAATCGCATAAGATACCCAGGTACTGTTAAGATTGAATAAGAAAGAAACGAAATCATTAAAACAGAGACTTGCTGCCAAAAATCCTATAATCCTGTTGTGTGCAGCTTACATAACAAAAACAACAAAACAAACACACAGAAGAAGGAAGGAACAAAAGAACCTGCAGATCAATACTTCAAACAGAATTCAAAATACTACGACAAGTATTTCTGGATGTGAAAAAAAATTGCATCAGAAATGAAACCAAAACAGATTTAGAAAGGATAAATTCTTTTAGAGATTGTGCAAGATTTTTTCAAGCAATTTGTAAAAGAAACACTTTTGTAGGAAATGATGAAGGCAAGCTTTGGAAAGTGCATTCATATATTCATGAGGATAGTGTTGAAGGCAAAACTACATTAAGTTAACCAGTTTAATAGTAATATACCTGAGAACTGCACACTTGGCTCAGTGAACAAAGTACTTGCATGAGGACTTGGGATCCCCAGCACGCACAGAAGCAACCGGGTGAAGCAGGTGTGTGTCTGTAACCTTACTGCTGGGAAGGTGGAGACAGGTGGATTCCAGAGACTTCCAGGCCAATACAGTATTAACCAATACAGTAAGCTCTATGTCCGATGAAAGATCTTGCCTTAAAAAATAAAATGGAGAGCAATAGAGAAGATACTAACATCAGCCTATGGCCTGCAGGTATATGCATAAGAATGCCATCGAACACACATATGTACACACATGCATACACATGATGATGATGATGACGATGATGATGATGATGATGATACAAATATTGATAGAAGGGAGAAATGCACAAGAGGTGCATTAGGTTTTGTTCAGCACATGTAACACAACACGCAATGACGTTAAACCTGTAGTCTTAAAATAAAAGTAAATGGACTAATCTCAGTCAGTTAAAAGAAGTTCAGTTCTGCATACGTGTGTAAATACATGGTCACAGATTAATCGCAAGAGCAGTATGATCATGTGAGTTTATTAATGTGTTATTTCCAATCTAATACAGTAGCCATTACTTTCAACAGTTCATCAAGCCATTTGGGTGACTGACACTTCGGATGTATTGAGATTTATAGGCTTGTCTCTGTGAGATTCAATTTTTATAGGAATTTTGTCTCCCCCGTTAGTACCCCACCAATTAAAAGTATTCCATTTTAACTATTTCTCTCTAACCTAAGCAAATATGAACTTCTTTCTGTCATGAAAACAGTCATATAATCTTCTTCTTCTTCTTCTTCTCCTCCTCCTCCTCCTCCTCCTCCTCCTCCTCCTCCTCCTCCTCCTCCTCCTCCTCCTCTTCCTTCTTCTCCACCACCTCCTTTTCCTTCTCCATCTTCAGTAGTGTCTGTAGCATGCCCACACTGGTATGTAATCACTCTGGTTTTCTTTTTCTAAATTTTAAGCATACAAAATTGCAATATCCCCAGTGTACAAAAGCAAACTAGCACCATATCTATATAAAGTACAGCAGTTAATCAACAGGCAAAGTCAAAGAGATTCTGCCACTCTTCATATTTGCATCCACCTAAGTTGCATACTTAACACTGAAGTATTGGGGATGGTTTATTGTTACCGTGAACTTTGAACCATGGCTGCTACATCAATCACAGTTGTGTGACGGCAACACCAGGAAGAGCCATCTCAAAAGGTTGATAGCACAAATGTTGTCCATTTACCATTTAGAGACAAGACTTAGAAGGCTCCAAAGAGGAATAAATCAAGAAAAAGGCAAAAAGCATGTAAGGACTCATGCATCAAATTTCCTGGGGATTAGGCTTCTACTTCCTATCTAAAGTAAGTCTGCAAGAAAGCAAATGAAAAATATCCTTTCAAACACAATTCTAGGATCTTTGAGACAGAAAGCCACACAAATGAATACTACTGCAATGAATAACAGACTGCAACAGGAGAACAGAAGGAGACATTTGCCTTGCATAGAGCCCCTTGGAGAAGAGAAAGGTCCAACCTGGCATTATGATGCAAGGGGCTGCCCTTGGTCTCTCTATGACTCAGGTGCTAGTAGTGAGTTTGCAAGAACATTAAAGGGAAGCTCAACTGAAGCCAAGTGTTTTCTAGAAGGGACAACATATTTCCTATCAGTGTCAGTAGGTGGCTGAGCTCCCATAGAGCCCATGATGCAGCTCCTTGCAGACCACTGGCTCATGTTTAACCTCCCACACCACAACTGTGACAATTTCTAAGGTATTTCTTTTCATTTTCAGAGACTTGTGAATTAAAAATGTCAGTATTTTTTCTCTTTCTCTATACATAAATAAGTAACTGTCCTTGGCAAAATATTTCTTCAAATTGACTCGAATTCCAATATAAGTGCCAGGGCACAGGGTAGAGGCAGCCTGGGGAGATGTGGGCAGGGGATCAAGTTCTGTTTGATGAGAACCTGATGGCTTCCTGTAATCTTGAGAAATCAGTGGCATGTCAGTGATACGGAATGAGATGGCTAATGAACCTGTAAGTGCAGCTGCCAGACAAACACGCGGGTTTGCAGAGCTGCCCGCTTTCTGACATTCACAGATGACTACTCTGCTTTTTCTCTGGACTGAAGGGACATCGTTGTAAGAGTTAGCACTATTTGCGGTGCATCTTTGGGTACAGAAGGTTACTGAGCTAAGAAAAATAATTGCATCAGGTTACTTTCTGTGAATCTTACAGGAAACCTCCAAGGTGCCACAGCTGACTTGAGAAAAGTACCTCCTAATTTTTTCATCTACCACTGAGCTCTCTATTTTCACATAATATGTATTTTGTTACCTTCCAAGTTTTTATTTAAAAGGAAAACATGCCTCTTTTCATATTAATGGAGATACTCTTGTCTCCGATTTATATGCTAATATTCTAACTTCTGAGTCATCTATAATTTTATAAAGCCTTTAACAGTCTCCTTTCCCCTGAGAATTTACATGTATTACAAAGAAAACTGAGCCATCAACCATATAGTAGATTTTTAAAACCTATTTTTCACATTGAGTGAAAATATTTCTTACCAACCATATTTCTCCCTTTAGGAAGAGTAAAAAATGTACAGGAAAAAACAAATGGAAAGGCTAAAGAGGAAGACAAATGAGTTGTAATGAGCTTAGCACTCCTGTGTAGGCTACAAAAACTGTTGTAAAGGGACACTCATAATCTGAATTTATCCATGTTGTTGATATATAAAATGGGTTCTAGACAAAAATTGTAAAGCAAAAGATTCCCTTGGGTGTGTGTATCAAATAGCTGCTGATCCACCAGAAGTGGGGCTTCAATTCTAAGTCTGTGCAAAGAGATTATCATTTGCTAGGGTTGGGTATCTTTTCACTCTGTTGATAGCAAGCAGAAGTAGATTCTCTGAATGCCTAGTGGTAAAGAAGAACCCATTCACCCAGCCTGAAGCTGAATCCTGTGCTGCCTGTGAACCGTACAATGGGTTATGCTCTATGTACTTTACTTTTCCTGGATTTTAAATGGTGAGTAGTGACGCTGTCCACATAAGATGGTTTTTTAACATGAGTTAATACACTTAGAAGATCTAAGTTGATATCTCACAGAAAACAGATTTCATAAAGCATTGGTTTTCTATGACTAAAAATAAGTAAAATGCAATGGACTGTTGACTGCTATCCCAAAATCTAAGGGCAACCAATGTCCACAATAGAAATGTTTTTGTATGTTACATAAACAATTTATTGGAGGATTTATAATAAGATTAAATATATGACGAAGACATGAATATCTAATATTCTATGTAATATAAACACATCCATGAATAAATATGCATTTGTTTTGCTTTTTTTTGCATTATTTGAGTCTGAGTAATGGTTCTTTTTCCTGTTCCATTTGCTTAAATCAAAATAGTATTGTTGATATTCCAATAATTTCTCTACAAGGAGCCATCCATGGTGACATGGAAACATGGTGCTTTGTTTCTGCGAAGCAGCAGGAAGAATAGTGTGAGCCCTGTAAATATTGCATAGGGATGGCTCCACTTGCCTGGGGTGATGGAAGTGAAATACCAACTATAAACTTTATAGTATTTTGAAAAATGTATGGAGACATTTTTCTCACTGACTCTTGCCTGATTTGTACACTATATTACATTTAAAAGTGAATACAGTTTCCTGATGATTTTAAGTCCCACAGCATATTCTGCATATTTCTTATTACAGCAGAACCTAGAGACCATAATTTGCATACTTTCACTAGTTGTAGAACACCTAGGAATACAACATTTGAAGTAAAAATTAACCATAATTCTCACTAGAATAACTTTATTCTCCTCTTTATATTAATTTACTCTCAAGTCTAGACACTTTAAGGTCTGTTTTAACAAATAATTTCTTTAGATTTTTCTGATGTTTCTAATTTGAGTAATTAAAATCTAAGTGTCCGTGTGTAGCAGGACTTTGCCGGGAAGTTTTTGTACTGTGCAGCCTTTCTTATGGTTGCATGATGCTTGGACTTCTGGGAATTGCTTAGAAGCCCTATAAAAGAGGCAGTGGCAGTTGGCAGTGATATTTAGTAGCAGAGGACATTGACGGGAAGGGAGGCAGTAACTAGGCTGAGAGAAAAGACAGATGCCAGGAAGGCTCAGACAGAGGAGAGTTAGTGAGACAGAGTACAGTTTCCTGGGAAGGAAGGCAGCCACCAGTGTCAGGACCAGCTTGACAAGTTGGAAAGTACCTGAATGGGGGGTGGGACTGAGGGGCCTTATGAGGAGAGGGGAAAAAAGACAAAAAAGGAAGGGGATAGACCAGAGCTCAGATGGAATGGAGCTAAAGTTTTATTTTTGTCTCAGTTTTTATACACTTTTTTCTCAAAGGTCTATGTGCAGTTACAAAGTTAATGATCACAAGCAATTCGACAGGTATACAATAGGGTATCAATCACCTTAAGACATCCTGTGTTGCTGGAGCAGGATGA